>JASANB010007317.1:0-98042 GCA_030248155.1 Sabatieria punctata | reverse complement strand
TTTCTGGAAAAAAAAGTGATGTCGTAATTACCGAAAATTTCGTAGTTTTTGGAGAATATCTCGCTAACCGGGTGTGATCTGGAACCGCGCGTATAAGAAAATGAAAGACCATCCAAAAAGTTTCTAAAACAATGTGGAAGTGAAAACTGTACGTTAAGAAACAAGTGAATGGTGATCAGTTTGAATAAAGTCGAAAAATGGCCCGAAAAGTGGCTGGTGACCCAACTTTTGAGGGGGTACAGCTCAGGTTCTAGGGGGTCCCAATGTTCGAACATTCACCGTTGGTGTTCGGTTGGTACCTATTTTAACATATTTGGATACCAGCCGGATCGGAGAAAATAAGTTGCTTGAACATCCTAAGTTGACTTTCTCTCCACCAAATGCATGTTAAAAGCGTGTCTTTAGCACGTTTTCCTCGCAAAAGTTTCTCAGGGGCCAACGACAAGTTGCAGGAAACAAAGAAGCTCTATGCAAATTATTTAACTGCGTGTTTTATTGTGTTTGTGAGTGTTTTGTAGGATGCCCTGCATTCGTCCACGTATTCCTCAGTTGAATGTGGCTTGGTTTTTCTGTCTTATGCTCATGTACGGTCTGTACATTGTTCTCTTCTGCAATTACCTCGTGGTCGATGCGGTTCCACTCGCCTCTCGAATGGTCTACATGGCTGTCTGGCACTTCTTCTGGGCCATGCACCTCTGGTCCTACATGGCGGCTGCTATGCAGAATATCAAGGTGTGCTTTTTTGGTTAACAATTTTCAAACTTTGTTGTACTGTAGGTCTTTCTTAAGCCTAGTGTTGTTATTGTTGTTGTAACTTTGTCCTTTCGGACTAGGAGTAGCCAACTGCTATAGAGCAGGAAGAGACACAAGGTCCGGCAGCCTCCTTAACAACAACCCTCCCCTTTTGCTGTCGGTGTGTGCAAGACAGCTAAGGTTTGGTTCCCATTTATCTACTTGCCATTGCTGACTTTCGACGGCCTGGGTTGGGCTTTGTGTCGACTACTTCCCATCGCCTCGACAGGTTTCGAACCCACAAACACACCGCTTCCACAGGTGCCGGGGCCGCCGTGACACACGGGATAGCGTAAACTACCCATGGCCAAGACGCGACAATTATGAGTACTAGTCAAAGTCAAAGTCAAAGTAATAGATATTTTTGTGACATTGCAGTCAAACGGACAGGTAGTAAAAGTCAAAGTTTGACTACCTTCGTTACCATAAACACGTAGTCAAACGAAGACCAGGTAGTCAAACCGTTTGACTATGATATGACTACGTTTTGTTCTAAGACAATATAAGAGGCAAGCTTTTCAGGCGTATTTTACCACTTTTCGCTGTTCGCAACATAATATTTGACAAATTTGATACATTTTTTAGCACTATAGAGCACCAAACAACCTTTTTCTCTAAAATTCTGAAACAATGAAGCATCAGTCAGTGAATCTCTACCTGATGCAAGTTCCACAGGTCCAAGATTAAAGTTATGACATACAGTATCAAATATACACTTTTTGATTGAAGAAACCTCAACAATTGGCTTAAAACACAAAGGGAGTTTTATTCTATTTCACGGCGTTTTTTGCATAGAATGATGTTTTTGGTTTTGCAATAAACATTTTTGGAGGGAAAAGAACAATTCTGCCATATGGTTTAGCGCCCAACCACTGTTTATTTCAAAGTAAATGATTTATTGATGGGATAACAACACCCATTTCAGGCTGACGCATGGTATAACTGAAACATGATAAATCCCTGAAACTGTCAATTTGGCTCTGTTTCAAAAAGTAGTCAAACCGGTGGTCATAGTAGTCAAATGTGACTACCCTGGTATTATACTCAAACGGACAGTAGTCATAGTCATAGTCAAACGGAAATTTTGGTATTGTAAGAACAATACTTAAAAGCCTAAGAGAGAAACGGTTGCAGGTACCTTCCAGCCGTTACCGGTTGCCACTAGACCTGCAGGCAAAGTTGCGGCAACGCTACACAGCCCTGTCCCAGCTGCAGTTGATCTTGGAATTCTGTGTGGAGAGAGATCTGTTGATAGAGGAGAGAAACCTGGAAACACTGAGTGCAGACGAAGTGACAGACGCAGATGTAGCCCGGCTGTTTTGCTTTCGCTGTCTTGCAGTTAAACCGGCCAGAGCCTACCACTGCTGCTTGTGCGAAGTCAGTATGGTATTGCTATTTTTGCTCAACCAGTATCTGTCTTCTTCAGAGGTGTGTGATACGCAAGGAACGTCACTGTTACAGCATGTTTGTGTGTGTAAATGAGGGAAACTTCAAGGCAGCTCAACTGACTACATTCTACACTTTCTGTATGGCTCTTACTACTACCGTCACAACTGCACCTCACTTGTATTCTTACTGGAGACATTTCTACTATGATCCTGAGGTAGGTTTTGCTAGTAGCGGTTCCAGTGTTAACTAATCAGTATTAAAACTGGCTCAGAAATCAGTAATAGTTACTTTTACTCTTACTCTTACTCTTACTCTTACTCTTACTCTTACTCTTACTCTTACTCTTACTCTTACTCTTACTCTTACTTTTACTCTTACTCTTACTCTTACTCTTACTTTTACTTTTACTTTTACTTTACTTACTGTCTGACAGTTTTGTCATTGCACAAAAAACTTTGCAGTTTTGGCCAATCGTGGGGCTGGGTCTGTTTACGTATGGCGTGGCGCAATGCTTATTCAACGGTCTGGTCGGATTCGGTTCGTTCGTGTTTGGAATAGGTTTGGCCACCAGGAACCTAACGTTGGTTGAGTACAGACAGGACACCCAGTTCGACTACAGCTTGGGCAGTCGATGGCAGAACTTTACCTACTTCTGGGGCGAAAACCCCTTGCTCTGGCCATTTCCACTCCAACCAGACTGTCAGGAAAAGTTGAAGTGCAAGGAAGAATGAATTCACTGGTTTCATCGGTTTCTGCTGAAAAATTTGCGTACTGTGTGCTCTGTGTGACTTAATAGTTATGGTTGTTCTAGCTAAGTCCGCTGTGCGTATAAAACGTTCTTCCTGTAGCAGCACATACGTATCACACACGTCCAATTTATAAAGCCTACCATTACAAGTCAAAATTTTGCATAAAGCACTGTGTGCACATTTTTCTAGAGAGTTAACTTTGCCATTGCCCAGTTAGTAAAACGTGAAATAAGGCAAAGTTCAAAATGAGGATTCTATTACTGTTGGAAAGATAGGGGTTAAAAAATATGTTCAGGTTAAAGTCAAGTCCAACATGGAAATTTCAGGTTAAAGTCCGGCTCAAATAGAATAGGTTCAGGTTCAGGTTCAAGTCCACGAATTTCAGGTTAAAAGCCTATTAGTAAGTTCAGATTCCGTGACTCCGTCGGACTTGCCAACTGTAGATTCTATGTATAGTTTGGATTTTTTCTGTGGCCTTGAGTCTTCTTTACCTTGTGTAGTACCGTTGCCCTAGTATTTGGTACCAGGTAACTTGTTAGGTACCTATAGAGCTACTCTGTGTAATGTGTCTTGAAATCCCTGAGTATAGGCAAATGTACCTGTACAGTAGATTGTTGTGCATATGTATGTATTATGTATAGGCCATCAGAATCCACTCGGTTTCTGTTTTGTGCAAACTTTTATGATTTCCTTAGATCCGTTTGTTTCTAGCTACCGTACTTGACATAGTCTTTTGGTTTTTCAACACCAAAACATGAGATACCATAGCAATTTGCAGATTTTCTGAGAAAACATTGGGCAATTGTTGGACACTACCCCCATTAGCCGAAACCTACCATATTTACCTAAGACTAAAGATTGAATCTAAAAGTAAGTCTAACTTCATCCTAAGGTTCATTCATCCCGAACCTACCTATGTACGTAGAAGCCTAAAACCTGATCACAGTGCTGAATAGAAGCCCTCGGTTCCAAATAAGTGAAGGATAGTGTCACTTTATCTTAATCAGATAATCAGCGCGTCATGCATAAGTGAAATGCACGCCGTTTCCCTCGCAATTCGGCCGCGAAACCTAGCTTAGCCTGTACATAGCGATAGGACAAACCCAGAGAAACTTCCAAACACGGATGAAAGTAGAATATAGTAAAGCACGCTATTGAGCTGCTTAACAAAGAGCTAGCAGAAAGAATAAATTATTTCGCTGCATCACAGCACTTAACCGGTTATAGTCAGTCTATAGGCCTTCTTTTTCTTCGATCTTTGTTACACGTAGTACTCTATGTATTTAGTTAGTTATAGTTGTTTAATTACCGAATTTTCTATCTAGCTATTCTGCTATTAGCTGTCCTACATGTATACAAACCAAAAATATAGGCCTTCAAAGATCACAGTTTTTCTACTTTTTGCTCAAAATCAAAAGCTACAAACATAAAACTATCATAATTGCTTTCTTCGTAAAATTCAGTTTCTATTATTGATTTTCAGATTTTCTATTCACAGATCAGGTATAGGCTCTTCTCCAAAGTACAAAAAATGTTGAGTTCTGGCCGGCCGCGTTTTAAAACCGAAAAAGATGTATGATAAATTGAATGAAAGCTAACTTTTTTGTTGTTTGCTTCGATTTGTTTGATTGTGTGTCGCTGCCTCAGTGGCGTATCCAGGATTTCGGAAAGGGGGGTGTAAAATTTTGAAAGTGCCTGGTTTTGGCCGCCACCCGCACAACCAGGGTAAAAAATTTAGCAAAATTTGCCTTAAAAACGCGTTTAAAACACATTCCAGGCTTAAAATTAACAGAAATTACAAGTTTTAGTAGTTCAAAGTGGCCTGGTTGGGCTTCTGCCCGACCAGGGGCCAATTTCTCACCTTACAAGTAAAATGTCAAGTACAAGTCAAGTACAAGTACAAGTCAATTACAAGTCAAGTAAAAGTCAATTTCTCACCTCACAAGCGTTTACTTGACATTTACTTGTACTTGACAGCAACTTGATAAACACTTAACATTTACTTGACAATGCCTTCGGCTGCTGAATGGCCATTTTACAGCTGATTCCGTCTGACTACTCGCGGAAACAATATGGACGATGCTTACTGGAGTACGGAGGGTTGACTGGGTGAGACACAACAAGTAGAATTGCTGTATTTACTCTGTTAAAAGGAAACATTTACAAATCGGCATAACATATGTTGAACAGTTTAACGCTTAAATTGATCCTCGAAATTTGTTTGCCTATTTACTTCAGTAGACTTTGAGGCCGCCGCTAGCCTTAGGGGCTTTGCGGTTCTGGGTGATTTATCCATCTTAGCCCGTGGCGGGCCACCTACCCACCAAAACTAACCTATGTTACATACATGTGCGTGCCATAAACTGACTTTTCTTTCTGGTACTACTTGGATAGACCCGCCCAGACTCCAAAAATTCGACGTTGACTCTGACTAACCCAAGAAAATTGGTTGATTCTTCCAAATTTTTCACCCCGACCCCTCCGGACCTATTTTCTGGCTAGTGATGCTAACTGCGTTAAATACGATTGTTTTCCGTCGGTACTTGTCATTGGCACGTTTACTTTTCATTTCGATGCATTTTCTTTGCTTCATATCCGTTAGTTTTGTGTTTCGTTCTCACTTGACAACCATTTATCGGTCGCAAGAGACTGATAAAGTTTTACAAGTCAAGTAGATAAATTTGATAGGTGAGAAATTGAACACTTGACATTTACTTGACATTTACTTGACATTCACCTGACATTCACTTGTAAATTGGCCACTTGACTTGTAATTGACTTGTACTTGACTTGACAATTTTCAGAGGTGAGAAAGCAAAAATTGATAAAATTTATCAAGTTTGCTTGTTTTGTCAAGTACAAGTCAATTACAAGTGAGGTGAGAAATTGGCCACAGGGCGAGAAAATTTTGAAAATTTAGCCTTCAAAAACGCATTTAAAAGGCATTCTGAGCACAAAATAGACAGTTTTGGTACACAATTCATTAGTTTCGCTTATTTTTCACAGACTTTCTCTTCCTACATGTACCTCCACCTCAAAGGGGTGTGTACCCACCCTACCTACACCCCCCTGGATACGCCACTGCTCTGCCTAGGTAGAAATGCAGTCCCCTAGCTAGCCCAGCATGGCAAGAGAATACTACTCCATATTACGTGCTTTGATTCAATCTGCAAAGAGAAGGAAGAGAACGTCTTCATTCGTCTTGATCGTTTTGCTTCTTTGCTTAACATGGCTCGAAAGCATCAGAAGCGCAGAAAGCAACTCATCTTGTGAAGAATCGTTCTGTTTTCCGCTACCCAACAGCTCCCTAGCAGTTCGTTGTTTCAATGAAAGTTGGACCCCTTTGCTCGAGTTCTTGCATTTGTCTGGAGCCAGGTGTGCGTCAAGGAACAAAGACCCAACAGAAAATGAATCAGTTTTCGTGACTGCTTCTTCGCAAAATCACTTTTCCGAAAGCAAAGTGCACATAAGGACATTTATCGACCATTTCAATCAGTCTCTCCATTTGGTGATGTACGATTTGGGCTTAGAAAAATCAGCTATCCAATGGTTGGCTAGTCAAAAGGTGAACATAACAGTAGTGCCTTTCAATTTTACCCGCTATCCAGCCTATGTGAGCAACCTCAAAGAGTACAGATGGAAGCCATTGGTTATCGCTGAGGCTTTAAAGAATTTCAGTGCCTTTTGGTATTTCGATACCTCAGTTACAGTGAGACCTGTTAAAGATGATGGAATACAGGTACTACATTGTTCATATCAAATATACGTACCGTATAGTGCTGTTTATAGCACCCCCTATTTATAGTACCCGGGGTACTATAAATGGAGACAGACTTTTATTCTGAAATAAGCTGTTATAAATAGAAAATGTGAGAAAAATACAGTATTTTTGGTGGTAAACCTTGTTTGTATGAAGAAAAACAGTAGATAATGCAATCATAGATGTTCTGATGTATATGTACATAACCTATTTTTTTACATCAAATCGGTAATTTGAGCAAAGAACTTCACATACTATTGTTACTTTCTTAAAGAGCAGATTTCGTAGGTGCTATATATAGTACCCGGGTACTATAAACGGATTCAATTTTATTTTCGCAAAACCCTAAGTGCCATATATAGTACCCGGGTACTATAAACAGCACTATACGGTAGCCGTTTTGGTTATGTGGGAATAGACCTATTTCCACAGCGAATTTTAATGAGTAGTCTTAGTTTGTAGTAAAAAAATTTCAAGAAAATAATTTGTATGTAGTCTTAGTTTGTAGCAGGGCTGTTTGTTTTCCGGAAAAAACTCAAGCCGGTTTTTTCGGTTCTTCTTCAGTTTTTTTTTGTTTTTTTTTTGCAAAAGTTGTTTTCCAAGAAGAGAGTAAAAAAATTTTAACAAATGCTTTTTATTGCAGAGTTCAACGAAATGGCTTGAGTTTTATTACAAAATGCACTAATTTAATCTTTTAGAGTAGTAAAATGGATTTGAAAACAACATAAATACAATAATAGAAGTTGCCTGAAAGTGGTACCGGTGGTTTTTGCCGAAAACAGCTAAGATATATATGCCAGGTACATAAATGCTTGTAAGGCTTCTATTAACGTAAATTTAAAGCATTTGAAGCGAATTTAATTATTTATTGTTATTGTGCCTATTTCCTTGAAAAACTTGCTTGAGTTATTTCCGCATTTTAGATTTTTTTCCGAGCCCCTAGGACAAAACCGTATCATGCGTAAGTTAATTTGTAGTCTTGATGACGTCATAATCGCCGAAAATAAGTAGTTTGTAGTTAGTAGTTTGTAGTACTACGAAATTAGGTCTATGTGGGAACCATAAATAAATTTAGACTGATCAATGTGTGGTGAACTGTGGTTAAAGTTGTAGACTGTACAGAAGTACTGTCAATCCCACTCTATTCCCTATTTGCTCTTCCCTCACCGGGATCGCCAGACAACCTCACCAAAGGCTTCAATTGAAGAAGGCACTTCCATCTTCGCTGCCACCAACAAGCAAATGTACGACTATTTTCCGGCGCCAACAAGCAAAACCAAATCCGTGTCGATGTTTAATGGCGGTTTGGCGTTTATTAACGGCGCTAGTTCAGTCAAGAATCATGTGCTCCGCTGGTATGTGCTCTGTGCTCTGGAAAAGGACTGTATGGGGCCAACAGGTAGTCAGCTGTATTGCAATTTCAACAAAGAATATCGGAAGAGGTATGCCAACTGTCACAGGTACGATCAGTCGGCCATTAATCTTATCCTGGCTGTACAAAACGACTTCAACATTGACAGATATGTCTATGTCAAAGATCTTGCTCTTTTTATTGAACGGCTTTGATGTGCTTATAATATCTTTGGTTACTCACCAGAAGAATGTAGTGTAAAAAACCACGGTTATAGAAAATTCGGCAGTCCTGATAATTACGTTCAGTCCTCGATGTATTTTTTTTGGTTATTATTTTTTCATGTTTGTATGTATAAAACCCGACCGACTCTATTGATCTCGAAGAGGTCATACTTTTCATTCGATTAGAGCGTTCTTATGTAAAAATTTGTTTTTTTCTGTGGCCTTGAGTCTTACTTACCATGTGTGGCTGTTGTCGGTCGGTCGGTCGGTCGGTCGGTCGGTCGGTCGGTCGGTCGGTCGGTCGGTCGGTCGGTCGGTCGGTCGGTCGGTCGGTCGGTCGGTCGGTCGGTCGGTCGGTCGGTCGGTCGGTCGGTCGGTCGGTCGGTCGGTCGGTCGGTCGGTCGGTCGGTCGGTCGGTCGGTCGGTCGGAGGGCATTCTGTGTATTTTCCTGCGATTTCAGTATAGTTCATAAGAATTGAGTTTTTAAAGATTATTCTCTAGTATTTTGACAAATTATACAGGGTGTGCCAAAAAAAAACAACCCAGCAGATTTTTTGCTGTAGCAACCGCAAATCTCAACCGATTTGAATGAATCCTTTTTTAAATGAAAGACAAATAAATTCTTGAAAGATTGATGTACCGTTGATTAAGATAGCCTTCTCAGTTCCTGAGATATTTGTCCTCAAAATCAAAACCGAGATTTTGGCAATGAACAAGAGTGATAAAGAACAACACGGCAGATTTTTTACTTCTGCAACCATGAATCTGAACCGATTTGAATGAATCCTTTTTTGAGTGAAAGACTGATAAATTCTTCAAAGATTGGCGCAATTTTTATTGAGATTCACAGCTTAGTTCTTGAGATATTTGCCTTCTAAGTCGAAACAGATTTTGGCAAAGAACAAGAGCGATTCCATTGCATTTCCTAATAAAGCAGAATCCTACTGCTGGGGCTAATGATACTTTAGTGTTGAAGTAAACCGAGTTTCTGTGTCACCTGTAAAGCCTCCAAGAGCCCTTAGCAGTAGCAGGAATCCGTTTTATTATGAAGTGCAGAATAATAAAAAAAATCCCTCTTGTTCACTGCTAGAATCACTGTTTTGATTTTGAGAGCTAATATCTCAGGAACTAAGCAGAGTACATTAATGAAAATTTCAGCAATCTTTTAAGAATTTATTTATCATTCATTTAAAAAAGGATTCATTCATATCGGTTGAAATTTGCGGTTGCTACAGCGAAAAATCTGCTGGGTTGTTTTTTTTTGGCACACCCTGTAGAATTTAGCACTCTGGTTTTGTTAAAAAATAACGTACAGTACATATCAGTTAAAGAGAAAAACTGATTCTAATTAAGGAAATATTATGAAAAAAACAAATTTGGCTCATTAGTCCAGCCGATTGTATTACCGAAAAAAAGGATCGAATCCCTATAAAGAAGGCAGATTATATTATTGTAAACTCTCGCGCTGCCGCGCTCGTATAATTTCGGAAGCACAAATAGACCGGATTCAAAAATAGGTTAATCAGCCAATGCGCGTACGGAGTTATAAAATCGCTTCCACTCGGTCGCAGTCGGTGAGTTCTTTGATGCAAAAACCGCCGCGAACTCGATGCGAATTAATGTTTTCTTGCTGTTGCCAGTCAACATCATAAACGGGCCTGGTTGGGCGCGTTAATCGGCCCAAATGGTTAGTAGGGCAAACGACAGATAATAGCCCCAAACCAGGTGCACTGAGTGACGTTCGAGTGCGTCCGTATCGCCACTGACCATCTGTCATTATTGCTTGACCATCGCTGGAATGTTAGTGACCGGGAGAAGACGTTTAGAAATGACCGCTTACTACCTGTGTCTTTTCTTCTGCCTTTTCCTCAGCTCTGCACGAACGCAGCGCAGCTTTAAAGGGCCGTGCGCGAAAATTTTCGACAAAATGCGATTTTCTGGTTATATTGTGCGCGATTGTACCTATATGGACCCGTATGTCTATTGGAGAATCGAACACAGAATGAGTTGGTTGGGCGCTAGACAGGCTTGTAGACAGGTATGTACTGTATTAAAAGTACTGTATTTTCGGTAATAATATACAGAAACAATAGGTTCAACCATTCAGTGCTAGAATTATCGTATCTCGTATCAAATGTATGATTAGTCTTAGACTAAACCAGCCAAGTTTTCAGATCAAAGCATTTTTCTGCCTCAAGCATAATCAAAATGAGAACAATGTTGAGCCAAAAATTGCTTTAAACTGGAAATAATTTGGGTTCCTTCGAATCGGATTGATCTCAGGATTGAAGAACTTCAAAAAGAAAGAAAACTTCTAAAAATGCCAAGACGTACTGTAATATATTACAAAAACATACACTACCAGGATTTTTTGTAAAAGCGCCCGTGATGGGCACGGCACTCATTTAGTTTTGGCACTTATCACAAATTCAGTTGTAATCTAAATAAGGGGCCGTCCATAAACGATGTCGTTCCAGGGGGGATGGGGGTCGGCTGAAATGCGACGATAGACGACGCACCAGGAGCGGGAGGGGGTTAGCAAAACACGACGTCGCTTTTTCGGAATTTTAGGGAACTTTGAATGTATTATTTTCGATTTATGTACGTTCTGTCAAAGATTTCTAAATTCAGAAAAGCTTCCCAGAGTGGCTGAAGGGATCAACTCAATTCATTGTATAGTATGGCAACAAGAAAAAATGACAGTACTGCATGCACTGCACTTTTATCGGGGGGGGGGGGGGGTAAACGGAAAACGACGTCGCCTTAGGGGGAGGGGCTCCCCAGAAACAACGCAATGCGATTTTGGGGGAGGGGGGTCCGAAATATCGGGATTTTGGAACGACGTCGTTTATGGACGCCCGGGGCGGTATACAGAAAAAGCCGGTAGAAGTGTTGGTTGGTAAAAAGTAATTATTACAGATTTCGGGTGGTGATTTGGTAAGTGTTCACGATTTTGACGAGCGACAAGTGGTAAACGCCATGGCTCAGAACAATTACATTAACTTTCATGCAATGTTAGACCACTGGCAAGGAATCGATCAAGGAGTTTGGATCGGGCTTCACGATCCTCTTAAGGTGCTTTTATAAAATAATTTGTAAACCCAAATCTATGTACGTACAGTTACTGTTGGTAAGCAGATTTATTTGAAATATAATTCAATTATAATTTACTTACCAAATAATTTACTTGTATTGGTAAGTTTCTAAAAACTATAAGTATAATTTGCTTAGCAACAGTACGTACAGTACAGTAGTCCTTTTGCTATATATAGTAATAGTAGAATTAGAATGTTTGCAGAAAGGCGACTGGGTCTGGTCGGACGGTACAGAATTCGACTACAAAGACTGGTTGAGCGGTCAGCCAGACAGACACGCCAACAAAGAGCACTGTGCCCAAGTGACTCACTACGCACGACAGGCCCCAGGGGCGGTTTCTACCGGCTGGAACGATATCGGTTGTCGGTGGGGCATGAAGGCCATCTGCAAGGTTCCCAGAGTAGCTGTCTTTCCCTGACGCACTGTTCATATGTAAATCGTAGTCAAAATCAATTCCTATACCTCAGATTTAGCTTTTTTGCTTTGTGATCTTATTCTAAAGTTGTATTGTGTGCCAAACAATCATAGCCCGTCCCCTGACAGTATGATCGATAAGCAAGTAGAGTAAGCATGATACAGTCAGGCACTTAACGCCGTTTATGGTACCGACACCATATAAGGTGCCGGTTCCATATATGGTACCGGTACCGAGGGTAGTGGTACCATATATGGTACCACCACGTTCGGGGCCTGTGGTGGCACTGTGATAAGGACAAAACGAAAGTACCGGTAAGTAGGAGATATTATTGTGGGTTTACACTCATAAGCTGAATATTGAATGTTCTCTCTATTGCGCCGCGAACAGCTTGAATATGGCCAAAATGGGAAGACAAATTGACTCAAAAAGCTTCACGTTTTTTCATTGGCTCGAGAAATTGTCAATGAAAATAGCGCGTCTTGGCCATGGGTATGTACGCTATCCCATGTGTCACGGCGGCCCCGGCACCCGTGGAAGCGTTTGTGGGTTAAAAACCGGACGATGCGATGGGAAGTAGTGGACACAAAGCCCAACCCAGGCCGTCGAAAGTCAGCAATGACAAGTAGGTAAATGGGGACCAAACCTTAGCAGTCTTGCACCCACCGACCTAAGTGGAAATCTCCAGTCGCGTCTTGGCCACGGGTAGTTTACGCTATCCCGTGTGTCACGGCGGCCCCGGCATCCGTGAGAGCGGTTGTTTGTGGGTTCGAAACCGGTCGAAGCGACTGGAAGTAGTCGACGTAAAGCCCAACCCAGACCGCCGAAAGCCGGTGATGGCCAGTAGGTAAATGGGAACCGAACCGGCGCTGCCGTTGCACCTATTGGCAGCAAAGGGGAGGGTTGTTTGTAGACAGGGCTACCCCATTGAAGGGCTCTGAAAAGAGCGAGGGGTGTCCTGAGCTGTCCGAAAGGACAGTGGAACTCATAAACAAACAAACAAACAATCTCCGGTAGTCCGAAAGGACAAAAAGTTAAAACAACAAAAACATGGAGCTTTTAATAATAGTCACATTTTTCTTCCTTTCCTACCCAGCCAATCTTCAAACTGTTCGTAATTCCAATAGAGGTAATGTTGAGCTTGTAAAATATAAGCCCACAATAAGATGTCTTACTTTACTCGGCGGAAAGGGGGCTATCATTGTTTCGCACCCTGTACGTACAGTGTGTACATATATTGATTGTATGTAGAGTATAAACTAGCCAGATCTCACGTAAACAAAGCGTTTATCAGCTTATATTCAGAAAGATTCTACAGATGATTATTCACTGACCAAAAGAACACTCAGATATTGTAGACCTGCGGCCGAATCAGCCGTCGCAGCGATTTCCTGGCGATTGAGCCTCTGGAAAACTTGTGTCGCTGCTGTCTCCTCAGAACCACCGGCAACTTAGAGGCCACCTCTGTCTGATACTTGTTGAACTCTTTTTCTATGTCGAACAACTGGTCCGGATCGTCCGGGGGTTTGGTGGAGAAATCGGTGCCTTCTGGGCAGAGATCTGAGAGTGATTGGTTCTCCGTGGACCGGTAGGGGTCGAGGTCAATCTCCCGGCCTTTGGCACCAAACCGAAACGGTTCTCGGTCTTCGTTTAGACCCCACAGATTTCTCAGTCCGTCTCGGGCAGCCATTTCTTTTGCTATCTCAACCGTTTCGCCTGGGGCTGAAAAGGGAAATTTGCATATACATACAGTGTACAAAAAGGTGCAAGATAAGGAAGGGGACCTGATAGAAGGTCAACCATGTGTACATGTAAAAGGTGCGGGCCGGCCTAGGGGCAAGGGGTTACATCAGGAGGGGATCCAGCGAGTTTGGCCCAGGGGGGCAAAAGTTACAAAACGCCTAGAAATGCCGTTTTAGCACGTTCTATTCAATAAAAGGCTAAAAATCGTTATTTTAAGCTGGTAAATAGCGTGTAAGAGCTAAAAATAGCAAAAAATGACAAACAGGACGTCTGAAAACACCGATTTCTCTTAAATACAAGAGCGGAAACGCCAAATTCGGTTTCCAAAGGCTTTTTAAGCGGATTTTAAGCTAAAATCTACTGATTTCTGGTCAATTTGTTAGTACTGGAGCCGCTACTAAGTAGCTGTATTTCGGGTGTAGGGGCTCCCTAAAAAACTGTCTGGGGTTTGGATGAAGGGAGATTTGACCTTTATAGTTAGGGGGTAATCCACTAGGGATAGTAGCAACCAACAGAAATAATGAAAAATACAGTAAAAGTGCCTACCCTCTCCAATCAATTCTTTCTCCACATAAACTCCAACAATATAAACGGGCATTATAGTCAGAGAGCCGGTAGACCGAATTAACCTGAACAAAAATACTAAGACTTTTGAGTGTTTTCAATAAAAGGACAACTCTACCGCGGTTCCGGCTTGGCTTTCTGCTCTTTCTCATAAAGAGCTTCCAACACGTGCAGAGGATAGCGAAAGATCCAAAGTTCACTCAAGTCCACTCCAATCAGTTGAGGCAACACCAAGTCCAGCACAAATTGCTCGGCGCGTTTTTGGCCCTTAAATAATTAGTCTGTAACGCTGATCATCCATCAGAAGACAACTGAGCTAACTAACACTATCATGAGATAAAGCGCCCACAACAGCTTTGAAGGTAGTGCACAAGGTAGTTTGTTCGACTGGGAAGTCCTGCAATTTGCTGATTTAAAGATTTTCGTTTTATTATACTGTATGTACGTATACACTAGATCTGACGAGGTCGGCAACACCTAGGTGTTTAGCCACATTTGACAGCACCTCTTGAGAGAGCAGCCAATCGTGGAAGGCTCTAGAAGGAAAGGGCACATAGCTGGTAAGGTTAGGGTACTGTAGTTACCGTATCCCTTCCTCTGGCAAGCGAGGAAAGTGAAAGCGCAAATAGGCCAACACGTATTCGCTGGCGATTCTTTCACCTGAAAATGTGTTTTAGTCATGATGTTGCAGAAAACAATGCATATCCATTTTATAAGCTATTGAAATCTAACCGTTTTCAATAAGTAGTTCATTATGTTCGGAACTAGCCGGCGGTACCACCGGTTCAGTGCGAACATCAGTGGTGCGTTCAAAGAAACTGCTATGTGTGAAGGCTCTGGTCAGAGTTTCCGCTTCAAATTCTTCGCCTAGCCTCTTTCCGAATGCGTAGATCTCTGAGTCGTAGTTCCTGAAAAACTACTAACCCGTGGTGACCTTGCGTTGTTTCCAAATAAATGTTGTCAAAAAACTTAGGTAGTACTGTTGGTTATTTTCGGTGCTGTGTTCATTTACTAGCTAGTGAAATACCTAACTTTAGTTGTATATCAGAACTGATAAAGTTGTGACAAGTTAGTATCGTTGATTTACAGTTTCTAAAGTGAAAGACGCATTTAACTATCAAAATTCTAAACAAGATAAGAGAAATGTTATCACTAAAGACACAGACAGTGCGTCAGAGCTAAAGCAGAGAGCGTCCCTATTGCAACAGACCGGAATGGCGCAATCAGTGGAGACGATGAAGCCGTAATTATCGACTGGTCGATACGCACTCGTCTATAACTTCAGGTATTAATTAGCAGAGAGCCGACTCGTTTAAATTGACTGGATGTGCCGCTTTCTCTGCGCGCACCGTAAAACAGAGACGCTAGGCTTTACGACTGTGTAAAACTGACACCAACTGTTAGTTTAGAGCAACTGCGTTTCCAGCAACCTGTCAACTAATCACGCTTCCAGCAAACTGTGAATTAATCACGCTTCCACCAAACTGTGAATTAATCACGCTTCCAGCAAACTGTGAACTAATCACGCTTCCAGCAAACTGTGAATTAATCACGCTTCCACCAAACTGTGAACTAATCACGCTTCCAGCAAACTGTGAACTAATCACGCTTCCAGCAAACTGTGAACTAATCACACTTCGAGCAAACTGTGAACTAATCAATCCAGGTAACTTTACAATTTCAGACACCAAAATTACCTGTATAAAACAGCGCCTTTTAGCCCCAAAACTATGTAATTTTCGAGCGACTTTAGAACTCTACCCACTCACCCTCCACCGGAATTTGCACTCAGACCACAACCCCTGCCTTCGGCGGATGACCTGTTAAAAGTATAATATATACATTCCATACTACAAAACACGGATACACTGATTACCAAGCTTTGCCAAAACTTTAGTAGAGGTAGAGTGGAAACTAGTCAGAGAAATACTACAAAAAGTATGTATGCTATAAAAATCCTTTCATATACGTATGTAGCACCTCCAGAGCAAACTCATGATACCATTCTGATCTGTAACGCATAAACTACGTGTTATATGTATCGCTTTCGCAACAAGCAGACATGGGCGAAAGAGGCTGTATAGAGGTAAACGTTAGCTGGTCCAGGTTCGGCCTACTACTCCCTCAGATTTTTTATTAATTCTTTCTGCAGAACAAAATACCAAAAAGTGCAGTTAGATTAATATATTGAGTTGAAAATAGCGTATTTTAACGACTAATAAGCCAAAAACCTTGATTTTAGCAAAAATCGGACTTTCTTGGCTTACCATCTTGTCAAACTCTCCCTCAGCAGCCGCTACCTATCAGGATTACAAAATTCTACCCCTCAGCCGAAATGTTAGCCGATGTCTGGCAAGGAAGCAGGCCGAAAAAAATACTAAATATAACATGTATACTACATACATGTAGCTGGGTTTTCGGCTGGGGGGGGTTTTTTCCAGATCCAAAATAGGGTTTCAGCACTATTTCCAAAGGGGGTTTCAGCGACCTTTTTTTGGTGTCCAAAAGTGGGTTTTAGCGACCTTTTTTTGGGCTCAAAACAGGGTTTTGAGGACTAAAAATCGGGTAAAAATTCTGTCAGAAGTGCAAAAATTCCCTTTAAAACCCTATTTATTGGTTTAAAATGTGCAGAAAATCCTATTTTTTATTAAAAACGTGCAAAAAACATGTTTTTGCTTTAAAACGCGCCAAAAAAGCTCTATTTTATTCGACATAATACAGCTAAAGTGCATTTCTGGAACCCTATTTAGAGATTTTGAAACAAAAATTAGGGCACTGAAACCCTGTTTAGGGTTTTTGAGACCCAAATTAGGGTTCCGGAACCCTATTTAGGGCTTTTGAAACCCAAATTAGGGTCCCGGAACCCTATTTAGGGTTTCAGAAACCCTGTTCAGTCTCTGTGAAACCCAAATTAGGGTTCCGGAACCCTATTTAGGGTTTTTGAAACCCAAAGTAGGGCTCCGGAACCCTATTTAGGGTTTCAGAAACCCAAATTAGGGTTTCAGAAACCCAAATTAGGGTTTCAGAAACCCAAATTAGGGTTCCGGAACCCTATTTAGGGCTTTTGAAACCCAAATTAGGGTTCCGGAACCCTATTTAGGGTTTCAGAAACCCAAAGTAGGGCTCCGGAACCCTATTTAGGGTTTCAGAAACCCAAATTAGGGTTCCGGAACCCTATTTAGGCTTTCAGGTACCCAAAACAGGGTTTCGGAACCCTATTTAGGGTTTCTGAAACCCTAAATAGGGTTCCGGAGGCATTACTTTGGGTTTCTGAAACCCTAAATAGGGTTCCGGAACCCTATTTAGGGCTTTTGAAATGCTAAATTACGGTATATAAGTCTTGAAACCCTGAATTTTAGCAGTTTGTAACCCAAAATAGGGTTTCAGAAAAAAACCCCCCCAGAATTCGGCTGGGGGGGGTTTTTTTGCCGAAAATCGGGCCTGGGGGGGCTAAACCCCCCCAAAACCCCCCCCCCTCCTACATGTATGGTATACTACCCCACCACTCAAACACAATCACAACATTCAAATCACGAAACCATCACATTCTGAAGACGCCGAATTTCGTTTTCTGGCTAGGGGAATTCAGTGCTGCGCTCAAACTAAGCGCCAAAACCATGCGCGTATCGGCCGGATCGATCACTCCATCATCCCAGAGTCTGGCACTGGAGAAGTACGGATGACCCTCCTTCTCAAACCTATCGATTATCGGCTTCTTCAGCATATCCTCCTCTTCCTGCGTCCACTCCTTGCCCTCTCTAGCACGCTGATCGCGCTGTATCTGTGCCAAAACGTTAGCCGCCTGTTCGCCTCCCATCACAGAGATCCTAGCATTCGGCCACATGTAGAGGAAACGCGGTCCGTAGGCCCGGCCACACATTCCATAGTTGCCGGCACCATAAGAGCCGCCAATGATTACAGTCAACTTGGGAACTTTGGCGCACGAAACGGCAGTGACCATCTTGGCACCGTTCTTGGCGATTCCTCCAGCCTCTGCCTCTCGTCCCACCATGAAGCCGGTGATATTTTGCAGGAAAATCAGTGGAATGTTGCGTTGACAACACAGCTCGATGAAGTGGGTGCCCTTGAGCGCCGAATCTGAGAAGAGCACACCATTGTTGCCGATTATCCCAACGGGGTGACCATACAGACTGCCAAACCCAGTCACCAGAGTCTCTCCATAGCGACTTTTGAACTCATCAAAGCGACTGCCATCCAAAATCCTTGCAATCACTTCTCTGACATCGAACGTTTTCTTCAGATTCTCGCCAACAATTCCATATAGATCTTCGGCTGGAAACAGTGGCGCTTCTATGTCTTTATTGGAAGGGAATTGCTGCGGCTTCTTGTAAGGAATGTTAGCGATAACCCGCCGCGCCAGCTCTACGGCATGCTCATCATCTAGAGCGTAGTAGTCTGTCACCCCTGAGCGCGAACAGTGCAGGTCTGCCCCGCCCAACTCCTCCGCCGAGATCTCTTCACCAGTGGCGGCGCGAACCAATGGCGGACCTCCAAGGAAGACAGTGCCCTGTCGACGAACGATGATAGCTTGGTCGGCCATGGCCGGAACGTAAGCTCCACCCGCGGTGCAGCTGCCAAGGACAACCGCCACCTGAGAACGTTTTTGCCCATAACCAAATAACCTCTGTTTACACAAAAAACGTCAACCAACCTGCGGAATTCCCTTTCCAGACATTCTAGCTTGATTATAGAAGATGCGACCGAAGTGATCTCTATCGGGGAAGACCTCCGCTTGTCTTGGCAGGTTGGCACCCCCAGAATCGACCAGATAAATGCAGGGCAAATTGTTCTCTTCAGCCACTTCCTGGGCGCGTACATGCTTCTTGACGGTCACTGGGTAGTAGGTTCCTCCTTTGACCGTAGCATCGTTGCCGACAATCATGCACTCGCGACCACACACCCGCCCGATGCCAGTGACCAATCCGGCGGCTGGCACCTCTTCCTTGCCGTACAGATTGTGAGCTGCCAGTTGAGAGAGTTCCAGAAAAGGAGTGCCGGGGTCGAGAAGGCAGTTAATGCGGTCTCTAACCATCAGCTTGCCCTTGCTTGTGTGTCGGCTCACGTAGCGTTCCTCGCCACCTCCACTGATCTTGGAGATCAAAGATCGGAGTTCGGTGACCAGTTGACGCATGTTGACGTCGTTTTCTTTGAATTCGGCCGAGGAGCGGTCCTGTTCAGAGCCGGTCACGTTCCAGTGGTGCGGGTCTTCGAGGTGGACGGCGGTGGAGTAAGGACGCCTAAAACAGAAGACGTCACTATATAGCAGTGGATATTGTTGGTGACTGTTTTGTGTGACTAAAGGCAGAAAGATTGAGAGAAAAGGTGACCAATTATCAATATCCTACCGCTCTCTAGTGCATCTTCTGCTTTTGGACGTTTTGATTGCACAAAAGATGGGGTCTGAGAAAAAGGCACTCTAAGTACATAAGACTAAGAGTTCACAAGTCAGAAAGCATATTATTTTCATTCATAGACATATAATAAGTCTAGGTACAAAGCAATGATAAATTTTTACCTTAGAAATGCATGCGGAAGGCAATCGAATTTGGCTTTTTCGCTAATATTACATTACAAGCATGGATGTACATTGTACTAGGGTAGTGGTTGGGTTAGCTCCTCCAGCTGGGGAAAGGTCAAACCCTAGCCCCTGACAGGTTAAACCCCCTGACCCACAAGTGGTTGGTCCAAATGATAACAAATTGGCACAGGAATTAAAGAGAAATGCCTATTATCAATGCAAGCTAGCGTTTCCACAGCCGTTATTCAAGATGAAAAGCTGCTTTTAGAAGCGCTTTTTTGTCATTTTATGCTTGTTATTAGCCGTAAAATGCAATTTGGTTGCGTAAAGTGTCACTTTTTTGCGTTTGGCAAGCATTTTTCAAATTTCTGGAGGAGCTCCGCCAAACACAAAACCGTAATCTCTACGTACATTTCAGGAAGCAACAGAAAAAATAAACAAAAAACGTTCTATTTTCAGACTGAAATGTTAGCAAAGGTGGCGCGACAGTTCTGCCAGGCCATCCGACGTCTGTCAAGCTCCGTCAAACTAACCAACTCGCATCTGAAGTTGAAACTAAACAGCCGAGAACTACAAATCAACTACTTTTGGCTGCGCGACCACTGTCGTTGTTCCCAGTGCTACAACTCTGTCACCAACCAACGCCTATTCGACCTGTTGTCCGTTCCGCCGGACATAGTGCCCAGTCAGGTCAATTACACCGACACCAATGACCTGCAGGTCACGTGGCCGGACGGCCACCAATCAACGTTCGACTTGAAATTCATCGCATCTAATTGGCTGACTGAGCAAAAACCGGCTCTAGAGCAAGTTAGACTGTGGTCTGGTAAAGAAATGCACTCCAAAGGTGGACTGACGCCTGTGCCTTATGACTCTGTGATGAAAAGTGACCAAGGATTGGCTCAATTGTACAAAAACATCGCCGAATACGGTTTTGGCTGTGTGGGCGAGACGCCCTATAACGATGCAGAGAGCACCAGAGAGCTGATGGAACGAGTTGGAGTGATTCAGAACACTGTTTTTGGCTTGTTCTGGCTTTTTGGAGCCACCATGGACAAACATGCTGATACGGCCTACACTAACGAAGCCATAGGAGCGCACAACGATAGCACCTATTACACTACAACCCCCGGCATACAGGTACAATAATGCTCTCAAGTACTTAGTATAGTACAGTCAGGCACTTAACGCCGTTTATGGTACCCCCACCTTCGGGACCTGTGGTGGTACCATATATGGTACCGGCACCATATATGGTACCCCCACGTTCGAGGTCTGTGGTGGTACCATATATGGTACCCCCACGCTCGAGGTCTGTGGTGGTACGTATATGGCCGGTACCATATATGGTACGAAATCTGAACGGAGTGGTACCATATATGGTACCCCCACCTTCGCGTTTTTCCGGTACCGGTGCCATATATGGTACCACTCCGTTCAGATTTGGTACCATATATGGTAGTGGTACCATATATGGTGACGGTACCATATATGGTACCGGCACCCATGGCCATGGGTAGGGGTACCATATATGGTGCCGGTACCATATATGGTGACGGTACCATATATGGTGCATGGTACCGGTACCATATATGGTACCACCACAGTCGCCGAACGTGGGGGCACCATATATGGTACCGGTACCATACATGGTGACGGTACCACATATGGTGCCGGTACCATATATGGTACCACTACCCTCGGTACCGGTACCATATATGGTACCGGCACCTTACACCATATAAGGTGCCGGTACCATAAACGGCGCTAAGTGCCTGACTGTAGTATGCACAAAATTAGAGATACAAATATAGTTCGTACCTTATTGTACGCCGCTAACTGTCAGACTACATAGGCATTTACAAAAGGCAAGTTAGGATTTACAACTAGGCCAGCAAACCAATTTGTCTGACATTTTGAAAAATAGACTTTCCATTCAGAAAACGCAAATTTGGTTGTCAAAACTCATTTGAGACTTTCTTTTGATAGTCCCTACTGATTTCCTGCGATTTTCAGCTATTTTAGGTTTCCCAGGGTCGGCCGGACTTAGACTTTGAAGCTCCGGGCCGGACCGAGAAAGCTAAAATAGCTGGAAGAAACACAAGAAATTTGAAAATCCGGGTGGGCCGCCAAAAAGTCAGTTAGTAAGCGAATGTCAGTAGTTACAGTAACCCATACTTACACCGTTTTCATTGATGCTCAGGAAGCGTTTCTACACTTTAGGATGTGGTAGTCGGATACTGTACAATTTTTTAGGTACCGTAGGTAACATACAGTGTTGTACGCACATGTACCAGGGGTTACTCAAAGCTAGAAGGGTCAACCTCCTCAACCCGGACCCCCAAAATAGAGGTACCAGTAGCGGTTCCCCTAAATTTTAAGCCTTTGGAATTTGGTGTTTCCAATGCTGATATTTAAGAGAAACCTTTTTGTCAGTTTTTGCTAGTTTTTTTTGCTCTAAAATGCTATTTGGCAGCCTAAAATATCGATTTCTAGCCTCGTTACTGAGAAAAACATACTAAAATGCATTTCCAGGCGGTGAGGAAGTTTTTGAAATTTTGGACTTCCCTCGACCCCACCCGACGGAAAACCTCTCCTCCCTACCCCTCCCTCTGTTATATTTTATAAACGGTAAAACTATAAACTTGCAGGTGTTCCATTGCCTACAGACAGCCGCTACAGGAGGCGAAACGCTGTTAGTTGACGGTTTCAAGGTAGCGGCCAACTTACGACAAGATAAGCCCGATGCATTTCGGTTCCTTACGAACACGCCTATACCTCAGCACTACCTCGAACCAGGCACTCATCTGCGCTGCGACACACTGCCGGTTATTGGTCTACACCCAACCACACAACAGCTCTACCGAATTCGCTACAATCCCTACGACCGCGCACCACTCGGCACTAATCTGACTAAAAGTCAAGTGCAGAAATTCTATGAGAGCTACGTAGCGTTCACAAAAATAGTGCGAGACAAAGACAATGAATATTGGCTGAGACTGGAGCCGGGAAACGTGATATTTGTCAACAATTTTAGAGTGATGCACGGCCGAGCGGCCTTTGAAGGCAATCGGAAGTTGTGTGGTGGCTACCTGACTATGGACGATTTTGTGTCTAGAGCTAGAACGCTGGCCGTTATTTAGGCGGGGGTTTGAGAGTGCTTTTAATAAGATAAAACGGTATATGGACCCTAGAAGGCCGGAATCAATACGTAAATTAAGCGCACACAGTAAGTAAGCGAATGATTGCATTGCATGTAGGCACGTACCAATTAGGGTAGACCGAGCGAGGCAGTTGCGGCTCCGGTCCGACCAGTTGCCGCCGGTTCCATAAATCTTGTTGATACGGTTTATACCATTTCTTTCGAAAACGGCCTGAAACAAGCTTCTTTCCTATCTTTGCCTGTTAAATTTATTAGAGTGCTTAGCAGAGTAGTGCGAACAATTGCAGAAAAATATGCATCGTACCAAATCGGTTCAATTGAGCAAAAATCGTATTTAGGTAGCTTGTGTATGTTTAGAAATGACAAAATACTGGATTAACAGGCCACGAAAAGAGATTAGTGCCTAAATTCTTCTTAATTTCTGTTGGTTGGCGCAGAAACGGTTTGTCAGCGATTTTTAGTGTCCCGATTAGTTCGCACTCTACTGCTTGGCCGCTGACTAAATCTAGTGGCATGTTTTTTTATTTCATAGTATAATAGGTGTTCTAAAGATTCATTTTAATAAGTCTCTATAAAATCTGGTCTAAAAATCTGTAACTATCACAAAACCTACGTGTCTACTATTATACAAAAGCAGGCAAGACTAGCCTAGAACACCGTACATAGAAAATCACAGTGAAGCAGTGAGAACGGAACGTCTACACAGACAAATTACCCATTAAGGATGATTAGAAAAGCATATCGACTACTATGGGTATTTTGCAGGTGAGCCAGCTAGCAAGATCAGGCTTTAGAGATAATAACGGTTTTTGTTTGGTAAATCGACATAAAATTAAATTATTTTACGAACTACAACTTACTTTGGCGAAAAAGACACTGTACTTATTTGTTTTACGAAACTCATACCCCTGTCTTGCTACCAGTAGAAAATAACAATAAGTGAAAAAGCTATAAAAATAATTATCTCAAACAACTTTGTGCTCATCCTCCGGTCGGTGTTCGTACTCATAATCGGCGTGTACAAAGCACCTCTCCACATCCGGCAAATGCTCAATCTTTCTCTGCAACGGTTCACTAATGTCATGCGACTGATGGAGTGTCATATCAGCATCCAGCACGATATCCAATTCAACCAGGAATTTGGTGCCAAAGTGGTAAGCGCAGACACTCTCAATATAGCGAATATGCGGATCGTGGTCAACAGCAATCTTGAGAATTCTGTTTATGAAGATCGGATCGGCCGTCCGCCCAGACAGAACCAACGTCTGCTGGTAGCCAGTGACGAACCAGGTTCCCACGATGTAGCAGCTGACCAAAATGGCACCGATCGGATCCAGGTACCGCCAGACAAACGTGCCCAAATAGGCGCAGACAATGGCCACACTGTTGGAGATGCAGTCATTTCTGTGGTCCTGCGCCAACACTGCTATGCTGGGGCTGTAGTTCTGGTATTTGTAGCAAACCAGCATCAGAATCAGCTTGGTGACTATGGTGAAGGCCATCAGCCCGATGGTGACATAGCCCACTGACGGGTACAGTTCATCAGCGATCATCAGCTGCACGGACTGCACGATCACTTGAACGCTGGCTACGGCCATAATCACTGAGATTATGACCAGAGCCAGCGGTTCCAGACGCGTGCGTCCTCGGGGGTACAGGTACGGGTCTCGTCGCTTGATCGCTCGGGAGGTGTACCAGATCACCAGTCCACTTGTGATGTCCACCACACTGTCCACCAGACTACTGACGATTGATAAAGAGCCAGAGAGGATGGTAGCCACCAACTTGGCTATCATCAAGAGCACATTCAATCCCAGTGTCACCGAAGCCAACTGCTTGGCTCTGCGAATCATCAGCTTCTCTAGTCTTCCAGCACCATCATCTTCACCTTCTATGGACTTCACCTGCTGCAGGTCGTCAGCAAAGTGCTTCAGCAGGTCCGATTGTCTGCGATAGAACCGTCGCACCTGTCTGGAGGCGCCTCTAGGGGGCGTGACCGTTCCTCCATTGGCCAACTGGCGGCCAGCAGCAGAGTCCAAATCACCGGGAGCGGTATGAGTGGAGCCAGTATCGGAGCGTTTTCGATGGAAGAAACTTCGATCAGAGAAGTGTCGTCTGAACCACCCGGGCTGAGAGACGTTGGCCGAACTGGTGGGCAGAGTGTCATGCACGATGTCATCATCAATGTTCTTCTGCGAACAGTTCTTATCGGACAGTTCGTGGAGACCAAAGGCGACCGGTGGCGGTGGCAACAACTCCTGCTGGGCGGCGGCCGACATCAGGAAGCTAGAATGCAAGCTGCTGCCGACTGGGAGATAAGGTAGACTGCGCGCTCGGCCCAACTATTTTACTGCCGCTCCTACGTGCGTGTGTGTGCAGGATGAAAGTGTGTTTTTGGCACCGCCGCCGGCACCAGTTGCTCGCCGCCGATTTAAAGTGACATCCAAACTAGCGAAGACAGATAGAGCAGGTGGCTCAAAGTATCGGCTCTTCGTCCCCACTACCGATCACTAAGTTTGGCCTAGTAGAGGGAGAAGACAGGCATGCAGTCTTAGGCAAAAAGCGAGTCGAAAAGCATTCCAGAAAGCGGATAATGATACATAGATATTGAAAAATGTCAGGAATTATTTTTATTTGCTACAAAGCATTACAAATAATCCCTGACTGCACAAGATTTATTTAAATTTCCCATTTTTAAGTTGGCGGCCTTGAAAGTAACGTGCAGATATCACATGCAAAAGGAAGAGTGAAGAAAATACAGCCACAGCGACCAAAACTATCAATCAAATTCAGACAAAACGTAGAACACAGTGTACGTACTGAAATTACTACCATTAGTATTGCACGACAGACATAATACGTGCTTCCAAATATCAGCGACGCACGACAAATTCGAATGTCTGCGGTGCAAACAAAAAAGACAGACAAACTTACAGCAGATTTTGGTGACGTCGGTCGGTCTTATAGAGATCTTTCGCAGCGCTGAGGACAACATGACTTAGAGCTTCGACTTGCCCGGCCAAACACTCGCTCGCCACCCTAAAACGGCGTTTAGTACACAGAAAGCCTACAGCTGGCTCGGCAAGGACATTTGGATTAGGCAAGGAAAACGCATTTAGCCAGCCTACGTTTGTTCGTATAATTGCGGCCGTTTAATCTGTAAAAAGCGCGGTTAAATGTCACTTCGGACGTCATAATCTGTCAGTTAAACACACTTTTTCGGTTATGATCCATGCACTAAGGCTGTCGTCTGGAAAAAGGGGGCTCGGACACAAATGAATGGCGACAAGCTTTTCACCAAGCCTGGTTAATCCGGACAAAATTTGTGATTACGACTTTGAGATTTGCATGGCAAGAGCGTAAAATTTGTATTTTGTCAATTAGGACAAATTCCATGCGCACCTGTTCTATTCAGATATGAATTTTCAATAAAAATATCGATTTTTTGCCTTTTTATGGATAATGTCGGGCGGTGCTATAGCCTGTACATCATACATATTTGATATTCAACGACAATAGCTAACAAAAAACTGCCCTGGCCTGGACCAGGAAAACTGAGTTTTAGTTTTGATTCGATAATCAGGAAATTCGCTAAATCCGGTCATAATTGCCCGGTGCCGCCAACTTGGCTGGATAAACGCGGCACGACTGCTGGCTGCTACATAGACTATGCATACATGGGCCGGGGGTAAGGGGGCTTAGCCCTCCCCTCGCCGGGCTATACCCTCCTCCCGGAGGGAGAAAATTTTCGCTTATTTAAGGCAAAATAGGCGTTTTTGGCCTTTTTTCGGGGACCTCTCGTGTCTCCAGACCCCCTCTGGATTTTTCCCGCCAATGTATGAGACTGTGTCGATTAAAAAAACAACCCAACAGAGTTTTTTGCTGTGCAACCGTGAGTCTCAACCGACTTGAATGAATTTTTTTATAAATGAAACATGAGCAGTAGAAATCTGTTATATTGTTGAGCACAACCAGAATAATCAAAATCGCTCTTGTGCATTGTCAGAAATCACTATTTTGACTTTGAGAGCAAATGGAACTAAGCAGAGTATCCCGATAAAAATTTCACCAATCTCTTTCTTCAGAACCAATCTACCTTTCATTCAAAAAGACCATAATTCAATCAAACCGATTAAAGTTTATGGCTGCTGCAGCGAAAAATCTGCTGGGTTGTTTTTTAATCCCTCTTGTTGATTTCCAAACCCATTGTTTTGACTTTGAGCGTAAATATCTTAAAAATAAGCCTAAACGATAAAAAGGGCTTCCAAAAATCGTCGAGAGGTCCTTTAAATTGTCTCGGGGAGGGGGTTGAATACACGTAACAGCTTCAGGCCGACCTGGGGGTACGGGGTTTCACCAATAGAAGAGGTAGTCCATAATTTCAAGAAGCTCCAAAAAAGGTCTGGAAAACCGTTTTTAGCACGTTTTTTTCGGTAGGGATGCCAAAAATCGCTATTTTAAGCTGCCAAATAGCGTTTTAGAATTAAAAAAAAACAAAAAAATGACAAAAGGGCGTCCAAAAACACAGATTTCTTTCAGATATCAGCAGTGGAAACGCCACATTTGGTTTTCAAAAGCTTTTCATGCGAATTTTATTGCTAAAAATTAGTGATTTCGGAGCCAGTTGTTAATACTGGTGCCACTCAGACATGGGCTAGCATTTCGGCTGAGGGGGTAGAATTTTCAATTCGTGAGGGGGGCTGAGGGGGGTATGAGCGCCTGAGGGGGGCTGAGGGGGTAGTAAGCCAAAAAGTCCGATTTTTGGCTAAAATCAAGGTTTTTTGGCATATTTTCATTAAAATAAGCTATGCTGAGCTCATTTACACCTAATCCAGGCATATTTTTATCATAATTTTCTATACAAAATTCTTCCGAAAAATTGCTGAGGGGGGTAGCGGCCGGCTGAGGGGGGTAGGTCAGAGCCTAAGGGGGACAACCCCCCTCAGCCCCCCCCCCTTTGCCAATGTCTGGTGCCACTACTGATTATACTTGTGTTTTTGGGTCGCGGCGGGCCCTTAATCTGTCTCTGGGGCTGAGAGGGGGTTGGCCTTTCTAACAAGGGCTAAACCCAAACTCCCTGGTAGATGTAGGTAGCATACATGTAAGAAGGGGGTCCCGGGGTCTGCCCCAAACCCGACTTAGGCCGGATCCACCGGGACCCCCGCCCACGAGACGATTTTTCCTACCCCCCTCCGACTTTTCTGACAAGTAATTTTTGAGCAAATTTTTTTTTGTCAGTTGTTTGTTCAGTCAGACAGAAAATTGTCAAAATCGCCTGCAAAACAGCACTTTTTAGCTGTGTTTCAGCCATACATGGGCCGGGGGGGTAAGGGGGGGGTATACCCCTCCCCCTCGGCCGGCCATACCCCCCCCTCGGCCGTCCAAACATACTCCATACCCCCCCTCGCCGGCTAACCCCCCCACCCCCCCCCTCCCGGAGGGAGAAATTTTCGCTTATTTAAGGCAAAATAGGCGTTTTTTGGCCTTTTTTTGGGGGTGGGGACCCCCCCCCCCCCCCCGAGGTCTCAACCCCCCCACCCCCCCCTCCGGATTTTTCCGGCCCATGTATGGTTTCAGCCCAAATTAACTATTTTTAGCCGAAAAATTGCGATTTTGAGTGCCCGACACCCTCCCTAGAATTTGCGCTCAGACCCCCGGCCGGCGCCAGACTCCCAGCCACCCCACTCCCCTTTGGCGGATAACCCGTTATATGTAAGTTGTTAAGTAGATAAACTGCTGGTTGTGCCAGCTCTTCCACCTCACCTGAGTTTTTCAATTTTCTTCACAGTTACATACAACGCTACTTTAAAACCATCACACCCAATTTATCAAACTCAAACAGGAAAAAAGTATTAATTTGTCAATAAAAAATTGTTCCTAGCTAGCGCTAAATAGCATCGAGCTTAGCCGCAAGGTAGTTTTCTCAGTGCGGCCCGGTGATCTCCCGATCAATATTTTGCACTATTTAGCAGACAGTAGATTTATTTAGCAAATCGAACAAAATTAGCTGGCCCGTTAGATTCATTTTGCGACCGCTTGTACGGTCTCGCACCGTCTAAACCGTCTAAAAAACAAAAATTCCGTTTAATTTTGGAATTCCTGACTGATTCTTCTGGCGGCGCAGACGTGTTTTTCAGACTTCGTGGCCGTGGTCGTCCAAAGACGGGATTTGTCGTTCTTTAGGAACAAAAAGAAATAACGCAGCTAATCTATCAATACGAAGCGAGGGAAGTTCTCTCGGAAAGAGATCTGGCTGACGCAATTTCGTGTTTGTTGGGCATCAGAGTCACAAACGTAGCTGTTCATGCATTCTTTGTCACCAATGTCGCTTGTTATGTGTGTATACTTCAATGTTAAAGGGTATATGTTGTGTTGTCAATGTTGAAGGGTAGGGCATTGGTAGCCGTTTAGCGGCCCAGCCCACTCTGTGTTGCAGTCCGGTTGGACGTATATCTCATTTGCTAACAATAAACTTCTTCTTCTTCATATGTTTCTCACAGCTTTTTACTGTATGTTATGCTATAGACGCCATCAGATGCTAATTGCGCTTAACAGTCTCCGTCCTCCACCGATGGCACGACAGAACCAACTGACTCGCGAATACAGTCTAGACTCTAGATCCGACGACGTTTCTTAAACGTTTACTTTTCTTTTGTAACGGTTTCCTTGCTTTATTAGATTGAGTCGGTTTGTCTGTTTATTCCAACATTCCCACCCTAACCCTGTGCGGTACTTACTGTCTCAAGTTGGTCGGTAACGTTGTTTTGCTGTAAATCCTTTCGGAAGTCACCCCTGAACTTTTTTTGGGGAACCGATACAATACAAAGGAACAGAAAAGCTCACGTTTGTGTTTGTCTTATTTGTTACATTAAAACTAGCTGTGCTCTAATAGTTCATCCGAATGGTCGGTTTTCGACGTCAGGTCATTCGTATATGCATATAGAAAACTTTGTTTCATTTCATTCATAGCATTACAGAAACCAAAACAAGCTAAAATTGCATTTGGACGACTTTGGTACAGACCGCCTGAACAACGGGCGACTGTGATCAGGAGATACCAACGACGCACCAGTTTTCTCTAGTCAAACTAAAACTACGGTCCTACCCCAACCAACATAGCACCTAAATACATCTAAAAGCGCGATATAAAGTGGAGCAAAACCGATGATTTGATCACTGAAGCAAAAGCTGCATCGTAGAAAGTTTAACCGGGACGGTATAAAGCAGAAATCACAGGAAGCATAGACAATAACGTAGACAGTCAGTTAACACAACCTTCACCCGTTCCTAACATCAATAATACCATCTTAATCAATGCTCAATAATAATAATACTCAACAATATTTCGATTATCAAAACACCAATCTGCAAGCTAAAACATAATAAGCGAAACGAGCCGTAATAATAGCAATATCAAGAGTAAAAATGAATTAAGTCAGATCCAATAGTACCAGTACTGTTCGAAGGAAGTAATTATAAGTGGTTGAGTGACATACATGTAACAGCTCCGGGCCGACCTGGGGGGAGGGGGGTAGGGGGGGGGGTTTCCTCAGGTGGGGGGTCGAGGGGGGTTTCGCCCAGGTGGGGGGTCCCAAATTTCAAAAAGCTCCAAAACGCCTAGAAATGCGTTTTTAGCACGATTTTTTCAGTAAGGACGCTAAAAATCGCTATTTTAAGCTGCCAAATAGCGTTTTAAAGCTAAAAACAAGCAAAAAATGACAAAAAGAGCTTCCAAAAACACCGATTTTTCTTAAATATCAGCAGTGGAAACGCCAAATTCGGTTTCCAAAGGCTTTTCAAGTGAATTTTAGGCTAAAAATTAGTGATTTCTGACCCAGTTTGTTAATACTGGAGCCACTACCACCACTTGTATTTTTTGGTCGGGGGGAGGGGTCCCTTAACCTGTCTCGGGGGGGGGGGGGAGGGGGGGGGGGTGGGCCTTTCCAGCAGGGGGGTAACCCCCCCAAACCCCCCCTAGTACATGTATGTTGAGTGATAATAATAATAAAGCACGTAATGGCTTAGGAATGCTGAAAACAATCAGTAATAATAGTATATCACAGCATGCAATAGCGGAGCAGGTAAAAGAATGACAGCAATATAGAATCACACAGAAAGCTCGCCAGTCAATAAGTTAAAGTGCTTACAAAACTTTGAATTTAGGGATTTTTGGACCCTAACTGCAGAACAGAAAACAAAACGCCTATACACTCTCAGGTGCAATCGTAACCCACCTACTGTAACTAGAGTGCCAACTGGTATTGGGGTGCTTTTGTGCCCCCCAATACTAATACCAAGATTTTATTCGGAACTAAAAACTTCAAACTTCGATCCATGAGAAACTGCCGAAGCCCTTTTTGCGCTAATCAACTAAAACATACCAGCTGAATTTATGCGACAATTTCTTAGAGTGGCCGGTTTCTCAAGTGACACACTAGCAATTAATTAGCTTGCTCTCTATGTAAAACAAAAAATCAAACTTTTGTCTTGTCTAAAGAATAAAACGATAGAGTCGTTGTACCTGTCTGTAATTTGGTCCAGTTAATTGTGTTCTGTATTGGGCTTTTCTGTTAGTGTCCAAACTCAGATCGTAAACAGAGACATGCAGCAGACAAAGCTACCACATCCGGTAGTTGGGTTACGGTAGCCTTACAACTGTACCTCGGCGCATATTACAGTCAGGCACTTAAAGCCGTTTACGGTACCATCACCACATTCCCCGAACGTGGGGTACCATATGCCAGTACCATATGGTGTCGGTACCATATATGGCGTTAAGTGCCAGACTGTATTGCAAGGTCTGATCCGATTCAGCGTTTGTACATTTTCAGTTCGGCCTCGGCACAGTCGCGGAAGAGACTCTCAGGTTCAACAATCGGTTGGTCATCGGCCACTGCCTTTATGATGTCGTCTACGCAATCAGACTCCACTCGATGCACCGCCTCCATCACTTGCTCGGGTGCTTTGCCGGTCGGGTGCTTGCCCTCCATGGCTTGTTCGTGCAGTCGGTACAACCGATGACGTCGGTCCACTGCTCGTTGGAAGCGTGGAACTGTCTGAAACACCACTCTCAGTCAGTCAGTCAGTCAGTCAGTCAGTCAGTCAGTCAGTCACATACATGGGCCGGTAAAATCCGGAGGGGGGTCTGGAGACCTCGGGGGGGGAGGGGTCCCCGAAAAAAGGCCAAAAAACGCCTATTTTGCCTTAAATAAGCAAAAACTTCCTCCCTCCGGGAGAGGGGGGGCGGGGGTATGACCGGCCGAGGGGAGGGGTATACCCCCTTACCCCCGGCCCATGTATGGTCAGTCAGTCAGTCAGTCTCAGACAGACAGACAGACAGACAGACAGACAGACAGACAGACAGACAGACAGACAGACAGACAGACAGACAGACAGACAGACAGACAGACAGACAGACAGACAGACAGACAGACAGACAGACTGGACAAACACAGACATACCTTAGCAGGATCATTTTCGACAAGCGGACTTTTGACCAACTCCGGCGCGGCATCAGATTTGTCTCCAGCAAAAATGAACGGTTTGTATCCACAGGTAGTCGGATCGGGCAATCCAGTAAAGAAATGTACACAGTGCGCCTTCTTGGACGGAGCAGTAAGCACCGACACCTAACAGAACCACTACTGTATTAGATCGGTAAATAAATTACGGTATCACCAACCTGGCTAGTAACAGTGATGTGTTGCTCGTCCGGACTGCGACAGATACCCTCCACTTTGTTGCGCAAAATGGAGATCATATCCTGCACCGTGAAATTGTCTTCAAACAGTCAGAACTGTTTTGAAGCGCAAACTAAAAGACACAAAAACACTTACTGTCTTTACAATGCAGCTCCAGTAGTTTGCGACCGCCCTCGAACCGTTTCTTAGTCGACTCCCATTTTATGAGCGAGAGCGTCTTGGCAAAGTTGAACTTTCCCTCGCCGTTCCAGAGTCCTGCGTCCTTCGCTGCTTGCTGTATGTGTGGTGAGAGTAAGGTGTAGTCATCGGTAATGTTCATGTGATTGGCTGTGTTGGCAAATCCACCTAATATTGATTTATTCTGATTAACTAGCCATGCACTACATGTAAGCCCCTTTCAGACATAGGCCAAGGCACGGGCAAAGGGGTGACCCCTTCAGACTCTGACCTACCTGCCATCTGGCCTACCCCCTTTAGAAATTTTTAGGAAGAATTCTGAATAGAAAATTATGATAAAAGGTCTGCGTAGATGAAGTGTAGATGAGCTCAGAATAGCTTATAAAAATAAGCCTAAAACCCCTGATTTTAGTGAAAAAATCGGAATTTTTGGCTTACCATCTCATCGACCCCACATCAGCCGCCGCTACCCCCGTCAGAATTTGAAAATTTACCACCCGGTCAGCCGAAATGTCTGCAAAGAAAGGGCCCAGACTGACCGAACGCGGACGAACGACTTTTTTCCCCACCCCTCTGATTTGCTGGCAATTATGTTTTAGAATTTCAGACACCAAAATTGTTTGCTGCTTTCAGCTTTGAAATTGAAGCTGAATTTCAGATCAGATTTAGCGATTCTTAGTACTCTACCCCAAGTCCGAATTCGGGCTCAGAACCATAACCGTCCGCAGATCAAAGGCAACAAGGGTAAAATAGTACTTGTGACGTGTTTAGCCGCCCAATGACGATCGGAGGTTTCGAGCAGCCAGGCCTCGGTTCTGTCGGCGATAATAAACCCGGCCTCGTAGCTGGTTTCAGTCGGTTCGGCTTCGGTCATAACTCCGCCCTGACCGTGGCTCTCCACTAATTTGGTAATCACCTCCAACGCTTCTTTGGCAGTGGCTGCGCGCTCCAGACCCAGTCTAAACTGTCTACAGTTAGTCAAACCTCCAGAAGTTAACCTTCCATACCATACATGACTCTCGGGGTCTGGGGTTTTCCACCCACTAAGTTGGTCTTGATGTACCCCAGACCCCCACCCACCTGACCTGAAGCAGACTCTCCTTCCTGCACCTTCTCACCCACCCAAAAAAGCATGCATGTAACAGGTCATCCGCAGAAGGGGAGGGGGTGGGGGGGGGGGGGGGCGGGCGCCCCCCGGCGGGGGGGTCTAAGCCAAAATGTTGGGAGGGGGTTTGGGCAGTAAAAAACGCTCATAAATCGAAAATATCGCTATTTTTTATTCAAAATCGCCAAAAATCGCTAATTTGGGTTGAAATACAGCTGAAAAGTGCTGTTTTGCAGGCCACTTTGGCAATTTTTGTGTCTGAAATTGTAATTACTTGCCAAAAAATCGGAGGGGGGGGTCGGTGAAATCGTCTCGGGGGGGGGGGGGGGGGGGTTCCCCCATCCGGGGGGTCTGGCCTAAGTCGGGTGGGGGGCAGACCCCTCCAGACCCCCCTGTTACATGTATGCAAGAAAGTGACCATCCACAAATCGGTAGGCCCAAGCGCCAATTTTTGGATTTTGACTACCCAGCACATTTTTCTGGCTCATATAACGGTCAGGCACTTAACGCCGTTTATGGTACCGGTACCGGTGCCTAGGGTAGTGGTACCAGGTACCGGTACCGATACCAATGCGAAGCAGATGGAAACGAATGTAACCAAAGCGAAGAGCATATCAGCCTATTTTCTGCATACGGTAGACAAAGACTTGTCCTTCAAAGAAATTGGCAAAATATACAAAAATTAGGCGAGCTGCTACCCAATGCACTACGGACGCGGAAAATGAAAGTAAGCATAAGAAAGAGATGCAACTAACCTGACTAAGTCGATGTCTAGCAGTTTTTCGGTTCTGTCAGCAGGGTCGCGTAGTTTGCTGTGCAGAGCAACCGAACCGATCACCACTCCTTGGTCGTTGGCACCCGATTCGCAGCCCCAACTCCAGGCCGCTTTCGTCATCACTACTGCGTGTGTGTGACACACTTGTGGAATGGTTATGTAGGTGCACTGAAAGCTAACCCAACAGTTTCTCATTAAACAGCCTAACAGTCTGCCACTTAACACCATTTATGGTACCTAAGCCGAGTCTGATCGGAACTAGTGGCTCCGATTCCGAAGTTAGAGGCCTCGGAATTTATCGGAACTTTTGTTACATTTTTAGGACACCGAACGCCATTTCTTGGGGACTGTTGCGGGTTTTGTATGCTGTGCAATAGTCAATCTAGCCTATTTTAGCAGACAAGGGCTAGCATTTCGGCAAGGAGGTGCTAAATTTTCAATTTCTCAGGTAGGTAGCATACATGGGCCGGAAAAATCCGGAGGGGGGGTGGGGGGTTGAGACCTCGGGGGGGGGGGGGGTCCCCACCCCGAAAAAAGGAAAAAAAACGCCTATTTTGCCTTAAATAAGCGAAAATTTCCTCCCTCCGGGAGGGGGCGGGTGGGGGAGGGGGTATGGCCGACCGAGGGGGAGGGGTACACCCCCCTTACCCCCCCGGCCCATGTATGGTAGGTAGGAGCGTCTGATGGGGGTGAGGGGCTATTTGTTTCATACATGTAACAGGTCATACGCCGAAGGGGGAGGGGGGTTGGGGGGTCTGGCGCTGGCCGGTCTGAGCCAAAATTTAGGAGGGAGTTGGCCACTAAAAACCGCTGAAAAATCGAAAATATCGCAATTTTTTGACTAAAAATCGCCAAAAATCGCTAATTTGGACTGAAATACAGCTAAAAAGTGATGTTTTGCAGGCGATTTTGGAAATTTGTGTTTTTAAATTGTAAAAAATCGCAAAAATTTGGTAAAAAAAATTACTTGCCAGAAACATCGGAGGGGGGTCGGGAAAATCGCCTCGTGGCAGGGGGTCCCACCCCCTGTTACATGTATGATTTGTTTGTTAAAAACACGTTATTCCACAAATTTTCGATTATTTTGGGGTGATCGGACCTAAAAATCTGGTTCCGGTTGTTCACTACCACCAATACCCCATACATACATGTAGCAGGGGTCAGCCCAATCTAGACTAGACTCCCCCGATCGCGACTCCCGAGATTATTTTTCCGAACCCCTCAGATTTTTCTGACTAGTAATTCTTTGAGTTAATTTTTACAATTTTTTTGAATTACAGACACTAAAATTGCTGAAATCGCCCGTAAAACAGCACATTTTAAGCTGCATTGTATTTGCGCGATTTTTTGCATACATGTAACAGGTCATCAGCAGAAGGGGAGAGGGGTTGGTAGTCTGGCGCCGGCCGGGAGGGTCTGAGCTCAAATTTTGGGAGGGGTTGGGCACTCAAAATATTTTAGAAATCGAAAAATCGCAATTTTCGGCTAAAAATCGTCAAAAATCGCTAATTTGGGCTGAAATACAGCTAAAAGTGTTGTTTTGCAGGCGATTTTGCCAATTTTCGTGTCTGAGATTGTAAAAAATCGAAAAAATGCGCTCAAAAATTACTTGCCAGAAAATCGGAGAGGTGTCGAAAAATCGTCTCGGGGGTCCTATCCGGGGGGGGGGTCTGGCCCAAGTCGGGTGGGGGGCAGACCCTGTTACATGTATAATTTTTGCCCAAAAACGATTTTCGACAGTTTCTTAGTAGTACCCAGCACCCTCCCATATATGGGCCGGGGGGTAAGGGGGGTATACCCCTCCCCTTCGGCCGGCCATACCCCCCCCTGCCCCACCCCCCTCCCGGAGGGAGGAAATTTTCGCTTATTTAAGGCAAAATAGGCGTTTTTTGGCCTTCCCCCCCCCCCCGAGGTCTCAACCTCCTACCCCCCTCCGGATTTTTCCGGCCCATGTATGCACCCATGTACCCTTAAAATTTGAGCTCAAACTCCCCGGCCATCGTACCAACCAGACCCCACCAACCATCCCCTTTCGGCAAAAGACCTGTTACACCTATAGTACTGGCAGTAGACTAAGTATATGCAACAAAAAGGTACCTCCAGTTGGCCATCAGAATGGTCGGCGGCCGGTTCAAAAACGATTTCATGTACGGCCTTGGGCGGTAGATCTGCGTTCTTGCCGAATATCACCGTCCCGGCTTGCGTCAGCGGCGGCAACACTACGAACACATCGCAGCCACAATCTGCCATCTCTCTGAAACGCTCTGTGCAAGGTTGGTTAGCACTTTACACTTGCTTTGAACAAGCAAAGAAACAACAGAACTTGCTAAACGCAAAAATTGTGTTCGTCTTGTGCGTTCATCATGCTGCTTTTAGCGAACACTAAACCTTACTTGTTCGCCTGCTAGCGATCTAAACAAATTTGTGCAGGCCTATAAAACTGTACTATTGAATGAACAGCACTAAGAGCACCGTAAACAGAAGAGATTTTTTCATTCAAATTAGCACCTACTGTGTACGCACTTTGTACTCATCCACCGTTGCAAAACGCCACATACAACCGAAAACAGCTGCAAAATAGCCCGACCGCTCGAAAAACGGGTGCCACAATAATAAGACTACGGCCCAGTCAACTGGCCAACTGTAAGTTTATGAGACAACAGACTAGTACACCTACATAACTGACTATTGTACAAGTGTTTCTAGCGATTGTTCACTGGTAATAATAATAAATAAGCGGAGAATGAAAGGAGTGTCAGGTCTTGCGAGGTTTCATGCGTCTTCTGGTAGAACCGGATGGCTCGGGGGTGTCGAACTCGGAGGGTATGGGTGTGGCCGGTCGTCCGGAACCACTGGACCTTCTGCTCTGCACCAGACCGCTCAGTGTCTCGTAGCCCTTCTGACCCAGCTCTTGGAGAACCGGAACCACCTCAACAACAACTTGGCTTATTACGAAAATGATCAAAAGGTAGCAATGTATGTACGAAGAAAAAGTAAGGTTATAGTTTCAGCCTAAATTAGAGGCCCTTCTGAGCGTTTAGCCGAAACTATGGGGTGGGTTTTAACACTTTTTTTAAAAGTCCGCCTTCCTTCTAGACCGTAGGGTTTACCTCCTCGCCGGTAGGCCTCGACCCCCTCTGAAAATTTTGGAGAAATTTGGCGACCTCTTTGGGAAAAAGCAGAAAACTTAGGCCAAAACCCACGTCCAAAATATTGGCGGCCTTTTTTTGGGAAAGCGATTTTAAACTCTCCAACCACCCAGAAAAGCCATATAATACCCCCTCCATTTTTTCCTGACCATACATATGGGTTCACAATCCCCCCAATCTGGCTGAAATTCTCTACATTTCCCTCGCCGTCGCCGGCCAATAACTAACAAGTAACATGAATTATTCCTACATCTAGAATGGTTCTGCCAATACCTAATATTATATAAACGGCTAGAAAACGGTAAAAAAACGGTAGGATTCGGCAAAAATGTGGCTAAATTAGTTTTAAAATGATGGGATTTAGCAAATTTTTCTGTAGGGAATTCTGCCCTACACATACCATCCCTTTGAGACCCAACATCAGCAGAGCACTACCTTCAAGTGGTTGTAGACCAAGAAAACCACCAGTAGAGCAAGAGGCAAGGCAATGTAGCTGGCTTTTGAGATCTCCACTTCAACCGGTTTCTTCTGAAATGGTTTATCACACAGCACTAAACACAATATCACGTCTAATATTCACCTTCCTGAACAAGAATTTGGCCAAGACCCAAATTTAGTTATTATTTCTTGTTTCCAAACTTCGAAATTTTCATGGTAATAAACAGATTGGCCAATCCGAATTTGGTTAATAAGGACAGGACAGAAGTGCCCAACTTACCTCCGGCCAGAACTCCAAACTGAGAAATCGAAAGCTGTTGTTGGCTCTAAAGCTGATCTCGGGCAAATCCCATTTTTGGAACTGCGCAGGCGACAGGGTCGTTTCTAGCCGGGCCACGTACAACTGTAAATACTGACTAAGTCTGAATTAAACGCAACACACAGAGAGAACAGTCAGTCAAACACGTCCAGCGTACATACATGGCAGCATGTAACACGGTCGAGGCCAGTGCTGTCAGATTCTGATACACAAAAATATCATGACGAACTCATTTACTGTGTTCGTGGGTGGAATCGGTGCCACATGACACAGGTGAATTGGAAGAGTGCAAGAACGTACAGTGCCATCGATGGCGATGTTCTGAAAGAAGAACATGGAGGCCTGTTGCATGTTGGTCGAGTGGACAGCCACGTCCGGCTGGTCATCGCGATAAATGGCCACTCGCATGGACGACAGGTACTGTCTTTCAGTCAGCACACGACCCACCAACTCCATCGAAGTAGCCACTGGTCGCAGGACAAAGTCCTTAGATAGAATGTCCTCACGCGACACCTAGACAGGGCAACTTTTTGACAGGACAAACCAGCAGCATTTTTGCTGTACCAACCGCAAATCTCAACCGATTTGAGTGAAGCTTGTTTTCAGATTAAAGATAAATTCTTGAAAGTTGCCACAATATTGATTAAGATACTCTCAGCTACGATATCTGCTCAGTTAATGAGATATTTGACCTCAAACGTCAGGCACTTAACGCCGTATATGGTACCGACACCATTAAAGGTGCCGGTACCAGGGTAGTTGTTACAGGAAAAAAATATTCCGGTTTATGACGGACCCTGTGCGTCGCATGCAATACAGAACACTAAAGGTGCATTCATAAATTTGTAGAAAAAAGACCGCCTGGCGACTTTTCTGCAGAAAAACTCGTTTAAAATATGAAACGCGCCCAAACGCCGCACCAGATCTTCCCGCCGGCGACAAAAAACTACAAAAAATTGAAATTTAAAAAAATTGAATTATTTTGAGTCGCAGGCCTTTTTTATTGACTTTTCAATGGCAGGAACGTGCAAACCATATTGTTTTAGTGCGAAACGACTGTGACAATGCAGGAGAGCTCTCAACCGGCGGAAAATTTGGAAGCTCGCAGAAAAATGTCTGTTGAGCAGAAAATTTTTATCTGCACGGAGCGACAGTTTTCCACAGAAAAGTCGTCTGGCGATCTTTTTGTACACGAGTGTGAATGCACCGTTAAGAGACTTACATCCAAGTTGTACCAGTCGGGATAAGTACCGGCGGCCGCCTGAGTGTCAGTCTTTACCCTCAGCTGGTAGAGACAGCCGGGGTTGAGGCCTCTGACCCTGAACTTGCCCTGCTCGTCTGTCACGTCTTCCTCGTGTAATTGGTTGCAGCCCTCTGACACCGCCTCCACCGTTACTTGCGCCACTGCCTGCCCGCCCAGATGACGCACCTCTCCCATGCAGCTGAACCAATTAACTCACTAATTAATTATTAATACAACTGATTGATTAATTAATTACAGTCAGGCACTACATTGTAATACTACTGCAATTTTACGATTACGGTAGAGGCGTCATTCTTTATGGCAGCGAAACGAAAAGGCGCGCCGAATTACGCCGTAACCGTACCCTGCTACAGTTGCACCGCTATAATCGGCATCGGGCACCGTGGTAGGTGAAAGGTCTGTCTTATGCTAATATTAAGTGACAGTACCATAAACGGCGTTAAGTGCCAGACTGTGTTCCATGAATGTGTCCGATTTTTCACACCAATACAATAGCGTAATATTATACCTGTAAGCTCCGCGCGTTCCCACCAACTCGACCACTTCGGTGCTTCCTTCCTTAACGGACACCATCTTAGTGGAGGGGTGGAAGGAATACTCCTTCAGAATGGGTCTAATAAAATAGTCTCCGGGACTCAGACCCACAAACGTGATCAATCCGCTATCCTGGGTCAGATTGTTGCTTCTGTAATTCTTTCCACCGCTCAGCGAAATCAACACACCTCCCAGCGGGTTCTTGCCAGTGTCATAGACTTTAATAGTCAGTTCAGACAACTTGTAGGCTTTGAAGTGGCCGGGCCTTGGCTCTGACGTCAACAGATAACCGTCTTTCTGGGCCGAGAAGACAAAACCATCGTAAGAGCGGAGCGGACCGATTTTGTAGGCGCCTTTAGAGTCGGAAGTGGCAGCGAAGACAAGCGTCGGGTCGGTGGGATGGCTGACGGAGACCGAAACGTCTTGGAGAGGCGGGGAGATCTGGCCCAGAAGGAAGATGCCCTTCTCGCCTTGGAACGGCTGCTGATTGGGCAGACAGTCGTCGGTCACGCCCACTCGCAGCTGATTGGGCGAGAAGAGGAAGAGACCGGAAGTGGGCGTGAGTGTGAGACGGTCGCCGCCCTCGGCGAAGAACTCGTAAAAGTAGGTGACGCTCTTTTGGTCCGATTTGTTCTCGAGTTGTAGCAACTCTATCGTCGATTCTTCGTCCGGACGTTTTTCTGAGCTGAAAACTGACTTATTTGAGTGAAAACAATAGCAGAAAAGCGAATTTTATTACCGCAATACATGCGGTTAAAAATTGCATTCCCTCAAATTCAAAACAGTGACTTTTTGGCAGTCAACAAGACTGATTGAAAACAAGCACGCAGATTTTTTACTTTGGCAACCACAAATCGCAACCGATTTGAATTACTCCTTTTTTGGATGAAAGAGTAATAAATTCTTGAAAGATTGATAAAACTTTCATTAAGATATCCTGCTTGGTTCCTGAGATATTGAGCCTCAAATTAAAATCAGTGATTTTGGCAGTCAACAAGAGTGATTCAGTTGCACTTGATCATAAAACAGATTCCTACTGCTGAGAGGCTAATGAGACTTTAATGGTGAAGTGACCGAGCGTGTTTGTCACCAGTAAAGCCTTCTCAGCCCTCAACAGTAGTCGGAATCCGTTCTAGCATGAAGCGCAACAGAACAATAAAAATCATTCTTGTTCATTCACGAAATCACAGCTTTCACTTTGAGGGGAAATATCTCAGGAACCAAACAGAGAATCTTAATGAAAGTTTCATCAATCTTTCAAGAATTTATTCATCTTTCATTTAAAAAGAAGATTGATTGAAATCGGTAGAGATTTGCGGTTGCTACAGTAAAAAAATATGCGAGGTTGTTTTATACTCAATTCAAACAATTTCAACTGAAGAAACGAACACTATTTTGAGAGTGAGGTCGGTGGTGGCTTGCGGCATTTTAATGGAACCAGAGACCAGGTGCTTGACGGCAAAGAGCGAGAGAGGGTCAGGACTGGAAGTGAGGTACTCGTACTTGTCGCGCTGGAACTTGTGACACGACTCCAGCACAAACTGGTACTTGCCTGCAAGAGACTTTTAACTGCTGCAAAATTGGCAAACCTACCTACCATCTACGGGCAGACAGAACGAGTTGCTGCCTTTTTTTAAACTTTCACTTCCTTTCACTACGTCATTGCCTGCGAACTGCCAATGCTGCAATACGTATAAGCTCGGTTAATTAATTCTAAATTCGGCCGAAACAGTTGGTGTAGTGGTTTAGGCCGCAAAGCCACTGTGCGCGTGCTCGTGCGTTTATCCACTCGGAGGGGAAAGTTTCTTGCGGCAAAGAGTTGGTGGTCGGCACAAAGCCCCACCCAGGCCACCGAAAGCTGGTGACAGCAGGGATGGATATTATTACGAAAAAAACCTTGGCCTGTTATTTTTTCAGTTATTTTCGGTTTTTTCCAAAATCGCGAAAGAAACTCCAGCTCGAATTCTGGGTATCCTACCTGGTTTTATGATTCCTAACGCTTTCTAGCGCCTTCCTGAGTCTTTCAGACCAGAAAATACACGTGTTACGTAGATATAAAGCACGAAACTGGCATGAAACAGTGCCTGTAAGATTTCATCAATGAACGCTATATGCAAATTTTCTTACAACAGTTTGCATTTTTGTTTCATCATGCTAAATTTGGTCTTTTCTGCTGTTTTTATAACAGTTTTGAGTCAGTATTGCCTATTATACATCGCAATAGTCCATTTTTTAATAGAAAAATGACATAAATTAGCTATTTTTAGTTTGAGTTTTTTTCCGCGATTTATGTTTTTTCCGATCCTTAGGAAAAAACCGGTTTTCACCGGAAAAAACACACCTCACATCCCTGGGTGACATCTAGTAGGTAAATGGGAACCGACTGGAGCTGCCTAAGCACCTAAAGCTACAATAATAACCACACGCGTTGGGACATTCGGGACGGGGACAGCTAACTGACACCGAGCATGTGTTTAGGCTAGTAGCGAAGGAAGGGCAGGATGTGGGTGTGTGTGATAACCTAACGCAGGGGCTACGGCCCCGCCCGGATTCTAAATACAGGGTAAGGGCGACCCATTTATCTATCACATATGTGGTATAGCTGTAAGTTTTGTGTTGGTCAATAAATTTGGTTGCAATTTTAACACAACGTGCACACAAGCTCAGAATTTTTACGCTCTAAATGTCAGCCAATTCTGTCACTTGAACATCTAGTTATGCACTTGGACACGTGGAAGCGGTTGAAGTGGCAGACTTGGCCAAAATTTTAAGCGTAAAAATTCTGAGCTTGTGTGCATGTTCTGTTAAAATTGCAGGCAAATTTATTGACCAACACAAAACTTACAGCAATACCAAACCAGTAATAGAGTCAGGCACTTAACGCCGTTTATGGTACCGACACCATACATGGTACCAGTACCTAGGGTAGTGACACACATGTAACAGGGGGGTCTGCCCCCCACCCGACTTAGGCCAGACCCCACCGGACGCCCCCCCCCCCCCGAGACGATTTCGCCGACCCCCCCCTCCGATTTTTCTGGCAAGTAAATTTTTGAGCAAATTTTTAAAATTTCAGACACAAAAATTGCCAAAATCGCCTGCAAAACAGCACTTTTTAGCAGTATTTCGGCCCAAATTAGCGATTTTTAGCCAAAAAATTGCGATTTTTTTCGATTTTCGAGCGTTTTTTGGTGCCCGACCCCCTTCCAAAATTTTGGCTCAGACCCCCCCCCGGCCGGCGCCAGACCCCCCCAACCCCCCTTCGGCGGATGACCTGTTACACGTATGGGTAATGGTACCGTATGGTACCGGTATATGGTACCCTCACGTTCGGGGCCTGTGGTGGTAATGCTACCACTCTATTCAGATTTCATACCATACAATGGTAGTAGTACCCTTGGTACCGGTACCATAAACGGCGTTAAGTGCCTGACTGTGCTAGATAAAAGTGCCACCCAGTCATAGCAGCAGTTTACTGACCAAAAGAGCTTGATTGGTGCTGATGACCTGAACAGCGAACCCGGTTTGTCGGAAGTGGAGTCCAGATAGATCGCTGTGTCCGATCAGAACCTCCAGTCTCTTCTTCTCCCAACAATACTGGTCAGCCTTCAGCTCCAGTGAGTACTTGCCCGGCAACAGACCCTCCATCTCAAACTGGTGCAATTGCTGCTTGGAAGACAGAACAGCCGACTTGACCGGACTGCCGGTTTCGGAGAACAGCTGTAGCTCCAGCTTCTTAATTGGCACTGCAACAATGTCTATTAGTAGTGGAACCGCAACTGCATAGGGTATTTGTGTGTTTTCTAGGAGGTATTGGGTATTTGTGCCACTCAATAATTGCTCTGATCGATTAGCACTGCCTGAACAATCTTCCTGAACAAAGTGTCATCTATGATTTAGCTATTCTAGGAAGCCCTCTTAGCGCAGATGCGCCAAAAGTTAGCTGAATTTATGCCTGCCTCATAGACGAGTTCTCTCGTTTTCGCTATCGATTTTTCTGCGAAACAATTCTTCAGCCAGTTTTCTGGCAACGGAGACGATGTCGCCAAATAACTAAAAAATTGCTTCCTAAAAAAGTCGCCAAAATTTTCCGACCTCAAAGAGATGGCCTTCAAAATGTTGGCAGCTGATTTTGCCTACCTATGCTTTGACTTGATATTGTTCCAGTTAACTGGCGACTGACTAGGCAGTAGTTAAAAAATGCGTTTAACTGCCTAAAACACGCCCGAAGAAAGAAAACCAAGACACTCACTCAAGCACTGCACCTGTCCGCTTAGGCGAGCTTCGAACTGGCTGAATAGCAGATTTTTGACCGATCCGTCAACCAACTTCACGTCTAGAGACGACGGCACCAATGATAAACCCGCTTCTTTCTCTTTTGGAAGTAACTGCGGCTACAACAGACACAACTACAGGGGTCCCAAAATGATAACATTTCTTTTGTTACCATTTGCGGAACACCCTGTACTAATAAATAAACTGGCATTGGGCACGGTATTGGATATACAGGGTGTGCCACGTATCTATGATCGACTTTGTCATGCTGCAATTTTTGTGTCCGTTAATCAATTTCGCTGAACTCTTAGCACAACATGCGCACATCCTAAGAATTTTTACTCTCAAAATTCTGGCCAAGTCTGCCACTTCAATCACTAGTATGTACTTCCACCTGTCCATCGTCAAACTGAACGTTTGGAAGTGCATAACTAGTGGTTGAAGCGACAGATTTGGCCAGAATTTTGAGAGAAAAAAATCTGAGGATGTGCGCATGTTGTGCTAAGATTTCAGTGAAATTGATTGACCAACACAAAAGTTACAGCAAGACAAAATCGATGATAGATACGTGGCAGACCCTGTATTGATATGCTTTCTATGTGCTGCAGCTCTTGCGCTACGATACCTAGTAAATACTGATTGGGGACCTAAGTCTTACCAGTGATTGGGTTTGGACAGCCCTATTTGTGCCGATCAATTAAAAGTTATCAGAATTCATGCTATAATTTCTTAAAGTGACCGGTTTCCTAAGTAGCAGGCCTTTTTTCTGCTTACCTAAAATCTAAAAAAAACCTAATTTCTTGCCATTTCTAATCATACAGAATTCACGAAAATATAACTTCAGCCCCGGCCGATCAGTATTCTACATAGTATACTGTATGAGTTTATCAAGAAGGGAGAGAAACAAACCACAAGAGTGTAGGAGCCACGCGGCACCATTTTACAGAACCGGCCGTTCTGATCGGTAGTAATGGAGATGACATTCTGAGGGTTGGACACAGAACTCAGCAACAGTCTGCGTTGCGTTAGGCGCGGCAGCGATTCGGGAAAGTGCTCGAACACCACTTCACCACACATCTGCATTCTGAACGCTCACCTTTAGACTGACACACCATACTTGTACATGTGGGCCTCAAAAAATTTTGGTGACCCTGTTTCGGATATCCGCCTACCCTCCCTCCTTGACAACTTATATACTCAGACACTTAACGCCGTTTATGGTACCGCACCATATATGGTTCCCCTACCTTGGCATTGGTACCTGTACCGGTACTATACATGTAACAGGTCATCCGCCGATGGGGGAGGGGGGTTGGGGGGTCTGGCGCCGGCCGGGGGGTCTGAGCCAAAATTTTGGGAGGGGGCTACCCCGGGTAGGGCACTATAAAACGCTCAAAAATCGAAAAAATCGCAATTTTTGGGCTAAAAATCGCCAAAATCGCTAATTTGGGCTGAAATACAGCTAAAAAGTACTGTTTTGCAGGCGATTTTGGCAATTTTTGTGTCTGAAATTGTAAAAAATTGCAAAAATTTCCTAAAAAATTTACTTGCCAGAAAAAGCCGGAGGGGGGGCGGCGAAATCGTCTCGGGGGGCGGGGGGCCGTCCGGGGGTCTGGCCTAAGTCGGGTGGGGGGGGCAGACCCCCCAGACCCCCCTGTTACATGTATGACCGGTACCATGGTACCACTCCGTTCAGATTTTGTACCATATATTATGGTACCGGCACCCATGGCCATGGGTACCATGGTACCGGAATCATGGTACCATCACAGTCCGCGATCGTGGGGCGTACTTGCTGCCACTAACCTAGGCACCGGTACCATATGTGGTGCCAGTACCATAAACGGCGTTAAGTGCCTGACTGTAATATGGCTTCTGTTTCTGTGCTAGCATTACATCATTAGTCTGATAGAGTATGGCATTACCGAAGCTTAGAAAACTACTCTTAAAATCTGCATTACAAAACCCGACGAGAGAACAATTGTGAAAAGCCTAGAAGTAGTTACTTCTGCGCCACTATGGGAGAGAGAACTGGATTCTTGGGCGACAGATCGGCCTGTACCAAGTCGAACTCCACCTCCTCTGCTTGCACTTCTATTTTGTACTTGCCAGAGGTTATCTGCTCCAACACAAACACGCCCTCCGAGTTGGTGCGTGTAGTAGGTTTTCCGTTGACCACTACCTTGGCACCTTCTACGCCACCGCCCTAGAATGGTTCCGTCTAACAATATTCAAGTCTAGACATTTTCGGTCCCGCTTTGCTAAGCTTTCCAAATATAGTAAAGTCAATCAGATGCATAAATGTAACAGGTCATCCGCCGGAGGGGAGAGGGGTCTGGCGCCGACAGGGAATGAGCCCATATTCTAGTGGAGGGGTTGGGTACCAAAAACGCTCAAAAAACGCAATTTTGGACCAAAAATCGTCAAAAAATCGCAAATGCAGCTAAAAGCGCTGTTTTACAGTATCGCACTTAACGCCGTTCGTGCTACAAGCACCATTATGGTACCCCAGGTTCGGCCACTGCGGTGGTGGTACCATAATAATGGTACCCCTACCTACCTTGGCATTGGTACCGGTACCTTATGGTACCATCAAGGGCCCCGAACGTAAGTACCATATTATATGGTGCTACTAGCCTGGGTTCCGGTACCAGTACCGCATAAGTGCCTGAAATTCTAAAAAAATCGCAAAAAATTTGTTCAAACAATTACTTGCCAGAAAAATCAGAGGGGGTTGGAGAAATGGTCTCGGGCTCCCGCTCGGGGCACGGTCTAAGTCGGGTGGGGGCAAAGCCCTGTTACATGTAAGACAAGATCTGTGATCGTGTGTACCTTTTCATTCCAAAGTACTTTTCCGCTGACGGAAAAACCAGCCACTTTGAACGATTCCTAAAAAAGATAAAGTTTGAGTTTAACTAAAAATGCGTTCGTGTTCTTTCAAAGTCTCAGGCGAACACAAATCGGTTTAGGGTTTTCGAACAAAAACGTTTAGTTAGTGTTCTTCTAAACATTGAAATGATAGTGCAACTGATACAGTACCTGCAACTGTACGGCGGTGGTTTCTACAGTAACGGCAGCAAACTTGGGAACAACGTCGAATTTGACTCCTTGCGTTTCGTAGAACGGAGCCACCAAGTACTTCCCAGGGGGCACGCATGGAAATGCGAACTTTCCGTTCTCGTCTGACTTAACGGTGCAAATAACTTGCTGTCCTGCTAATTGGCTCGGTGCGACAAAGTTCTTTGGCAACTTTGAGTCGCACTGTTTTAGCTAAACTCATATCAATTGATTAAAGTGAGAAAATTTAAAAAAATGTTATACTTGTTTTTTCTCAGAGCCAAATAGAACCAACTGCACATCTCTGACTGGCTGGTTTTTGTCTTCCACTGAGCCCTAAAAACACAATAAATAATAATCCATTTATATTAAGCAAAATTCACGCTTTCGTTCAGAGATTTGAAAATCAAAGTTGGATGATAACACAAAGCAACAAAATTACATAGTCGGTACTCGGTAGGCATAAATAAGTTTTTAATAAACTTTATCATAACCATACATGTAACAGGGGGGTCTGGGGGGTCTGCCCCCCACCCGACTTAGGCCAGACCCCCCCCCCCCCCCCGAGACGATTTCACCGACCCCCCTCCGATTTTTCTGGCAAGTAAATTTTCGAGCAAATTTTTGCTATTTTTTACACTTTCACACACAAAAATTGCCAAAATCGCCTGCAAAACAGCACTTTTTAGCTGTATTTCAGCCCAAATTAGCGATTTTTGGCGATTTTTAGGCCAAAAATTGCGATTTTTCTCGATTTTTGAGCGTTTTTTAGTGCCCCCCCCCGCCCCCAAAATTTTGGCTCAGACCCCCCCCCCCCGGCCGGCGCCAGCCCCCCCCCCCCCCCCCCCCCCTCCCCCCATCGGCGGATGACCTGTTACATGTATGATCATAACCTTCTGATGAGGCCAGACTTCAGACGAAATTAACCTGTTATTAATTGGCTTGGCACCCAAACTCGGAAATCTGATCTTTCCTAAATGTGTTATTTGCTACGAATTAGATATAAATTTGCTGAAAACAATATAAGTTAGAGGTTGTTCAATCACAATTTAGGAGTTTTTAGCAAAATACAAAAACAAAACGCAAAAAGTACCGTCAATGCATAACCAGCGATTTCCAAGTCAGTTTCCAGTTTCAAGACGTCATCTTTGAGCAGCGCTTTAACACTACTTCTCGAAGAGCACATCTGTTCCTCACTGGCAGCTACTGTGTACTCTCCAGGTACTACTGCCTCAAACGAGTAACTAAATACAACTTCCTTATACAGTCAGGCACTTAACGCCGTTTATGCTACCGACACCTGTACCACACACCACAGTCGCCGAAATGGGGCACCTTATATGGTGTCGGTACCATAAACGGCGTCGCCGCCACTATGGTAAAATGAGCCAAGTAACAAAATTGAAAAAATGGAGTTAAGCGCGAAAATGCATTGCTCAGTAGATGAAGAAACTTTCGGTAAAAAAAGCTAAGCGCAATTGACTCTCTGTGCAGAGATACAGCAGTGCGCTGAGAGCCAAGTGCAAAGACGTTACACAGTGAAATGAGCCAGATGCACTTGGCTCAGTAGATCTGTAACTCAAAATGAGCCAAGTGGTCACTTGGCTCATTACAATAAAATATTTTTTTCCTCTTAGCAGTACATAGCTCATACGCTTTCCTTTCCGGCTTGCTCTCTCAGGTGCAAACAGCTTTCGCTACTGCTTTCTGAACCTAATGCCTTTAATTAAACTATTTTTGTCACTGTTTCCATGACTTTCTGTTGGTTCAGAGCATTTCTTTTGCTGTGGTTGTCTGCATAACAATACCTTTCATTTTTCGTTTTCTTCTGCACCTTAGTATAATAGAATGCGATGCATGTAACAGCTCTGGGCCGACCTGGGGGAGGGGGTAGGGGGTTTTCCTCAGGTGGGGGGTTGAGGGGGGTTTCGCCCAGAGGGGGTTCAAAATTTCAAAGAGCTCCAAAACGCCTGGAAATGCGTTTTTAACACGTTTTTTCAGTAAGGACGCTAAAAATCGCTATTTTAAGCTGTCAAAGAGCGTTTTAGAGCTAAAAACAAGCAAAAAAATGACAAAAAGGGGTTTCCAAAAACACCGATTTCTTAAATATCAGCAGTGGAAACGTAATTCGGTTTCCAAAGGCTTTTCAAGCGAATTTTGGGCTAAAAATTAGTGCTTTCTGAGCCAGCTTGTTAGTACTGGAGCCACTATTAGTACTTGTATTTTTGGGTCGGGGGTGAGGGGGGTTGGCCTTTCCAGCAGAGGTAACCCGCAAACCCCCTAGTACATGTATGTAGAATGCTTGCCTTTGTAGTATGTCAGTCGTAATTCAGTAGCTAAACATAGACACCAAAGAACCAGAAGACTCTAAGCAGACATGGCCGAAGAAATCAAAGGAGAACTGGTACCAGAGACTGAAATCGAAGCAACCTATCGTGGCAAGCAGTTTCCTGCACTTGTTGTGTCGATTGGCCGCCGCACCGGCCAGAATTCATGAAGCAGCAGTCCCGCAGCCCGTTGAGCCGCAACAAGTAGAGCAGCAGCCAGCAGAACCATGAGAAGCTGCAGAGCTGCAGCCAGTAGATCCTCCAGCAGAAATACAGCAGGAAGAACAATAATTCGAAGATGCTGCTGGTGCAGGCTCTGCTAAGAGTCAGAAGAGAAGATGGAGAAAGCGGCATCCAGAGCGATACAAAAGTAATGTAGAGAAGGCAGAGAAGCAGTCAGGGCACCACACTGCCAAGGGAGAAGAGAAACCTGCGAAAGCTCCAAGGCCAATGCAGAACCACAAGTGCCGTTGTACGTAAGTGCACAGAGTTTACAGAGGAAGGAAGAGAAGCTCTTTATCAGTCATACTGAGACCCCACTGCTGTGTTCTACAAGTGCAAGTCCACTCCATACCAAGATGAACAGGGTGCAGACTTCAACAGAATTTCATTCCGGAAGCTGGCTCGTGGCCGACCGTTCAAGCCAACCCTGACTAAGCTGTACAGTGCTAAGCAGCCCATCTCAGTGGCCAAGCACAACGATTTGCTGGGTCTGTGCAACAGTGGAGCTATTCCTTCAGAGTTCCACGCATTCTACCAGTCCCTGCCAGTTAGTGCCAGAGCAAAGGATGCTTCAGACTGGAGTGAAGAAAGTGATGTAGAATAGGCGCACTGGTTGCTTGCATTGATTTTGTTTATATCCTTACATTTTCGTGCATGTGTGTTGCATTTACATTGCAAAAAGTGAACTGGTTCATTATTCATAATGAGCTAAGTGAGGAAACAAACCAAAGTTGGTGTTGGTAAAATGAGCCAAGTACTTTGTGCTTCTTCTATTAGCTACCTATGTTGCGCACAACTTGCACTTGCTGGGCAATCTGAACTACAGGCATTTTTTAATTTTTAAAACAGAAGTTATTTATTTAACTGTAAAACCTAATTTATCGTACCATTGCAAACTTTCAAATGCGTTTTTCTCGATTTCGACTTTTTGTTACTTGGCTCATTTTACCATAGTGGCGGCGCGGCGTTAAGTGCCTGGCTGTGGTAGGCTAGTCTATTATTGCAAGCATATTCTAGTCAGTGTACATATCATGTTTCCACCCTGCATTGGTGTTGGTGGTACGTTGTACACGTGCATTAACTGCATAAAACTGGAAGAAGAAGAAGACTTACAGTCCACCCTGAGTGGTGAGGGTAGTTTTAAGCAAAGAACCGTCTGATTTGAGCAATCGCACTTTGAAACCTTCCGGACCGGCCGTCTTAGTACCCGTAGCTACCTGGAGACCACAGAAAATTTGAATATAACACCACCACACAGACAGAGAGTACCTTTCCCGAGATTCTGAATCCCTTAAAGTGAAAGTTGGTGTCCTCTCCTTTACTGCAGGCGTCACTTTCGCCATCTACTTTTATTTCAACCGATTCCGGCTCTAAACCATTCTCATTCACCATTAGTGCTCGCTGCTCCTCAGGCGGTGTTCAATTTTCTATGTAACTTAATAAGGTTCGATGAATGATTTAACATTAGAAAGCCGTTTTTAGGAAATCAACTAAGTGAGCAGAAGTTGTTGTTGTTGGCACTGTTGAGAAGTGAGCAAGAAGAACGAACCAAACTTCCAGCCGAGAGGAGGGTGCACTCTGATAATGTAAGAGCCCTTGTTATACACTGGAATCATGTAGTAACCGTTGTTAGGAGCACAATCGGTCTCATACTTCAGATTGCCCTCGGGCGTGTACAATTTTATCTGAAACGCACCTCTAATTAATTAGCTCTACCAGAAAGGCAGATAAGGCATCAGTTCCAAATATACATGATGGAACAGGTCATTAGCCGAAGGGGGACGGGGTTGGGGGCTCTGACGCCGGACGGGAATGTCTGAGCCGAAATTCTATTCGAGGGAGTTGGGCACAAAAAACGCTCAAAAATCGCAATTTTCGGATAATTAATTTCTTCTCGGGATCGATTCCTGATTTCCCCCCATCCGTATATTTGCGTGAAATTTGATTGAATCAATTCGGTTGACACAGTGGCGCTAGCAGTCAAACGACAGACACCCTGTATGTGGCTAGAGATGCAACCGTAAAGAAAAATACCGGATACCGGATAGCGGATAGTTTTTCAGAAGACCGGATACCGGATAATACCGGTTAATACCGGATAGTAATGATGATCAAGTTTTAAGGAAATACAGTAATTTTCAGGCTAGAAATATACTTTTTCGATGCTTTCATTGCAGGATATGACCAAGAATGTATTTGATGTGACTGATATCACGTTCAATCAGCTATATTTTCTAGATAACAGGCTGCAGTTAAGTCTGAAACTAGTGCTAATCTGCATGCGAAACCAAAAATACGCTCGAAAACTGGAAAAATTGTCATGAAAATGCTATTTTTGGCTATCCGATATTATCCGGTATCCGGTATCCAAAATATACCGGATACCGGATAGTGTCTTAGAGCAAAAAAATACCGGATTATCCGGTATATACCGGATAATACCGGATTACGGTTGCATCTCTATATGTGGCTGATCCGCAATCAGCGACTGTTCTCGGTACGAGTTTGCAGTTTTTTTACGATTTCAGCAAATTTTTGCAATGTTTTAGAATTTCAGACACTAAAAAAGTGCTATTTTAGCTGTGTTCGTTGAGGTAATGCCCAATTAGCAATGATTTTTGACAATTTGTTCAGCCCAAAATTGCGGGTCAGATCAGAGAAGAGGCAGGTGAGTCAGAGTGATGATAGAAGGAAGAGAGTTACCCAGACGCGCCCGAAATCGATGGCAACGCTGGACTTGACAAAGCCGCCGCAACTGAATACATCCTGACCTCTCGCCACCCACTGCGACGTACACACCGCTGCACTCAACACCAGCCACACATCCATCTTCTCTACCTAACGCCTCCTACAATTCAACTTATATTTACTTTTTTAGTTTCAATCTTATTAGTTATTTCTTCAACAAACAAAGTAATATGATAATCACTGGACTGGAACGTCGAAATGGAATGGAACGGCAATGATAATCGCTGGAGTGGAGCGGAAATCACTGGAACGGCAATTAGACCGTCAAAAGGCTCTAAGTCTAAGCACATACTGTCTGTAACTAGTAACTACCGTGACTGTCTGCGAAAATACCGGTTTACAAAATCATCAATGGTTTGGTGGATCTGCCGGTGGAGAGCTTTTTCAGTTTGCATCTGTTGTTGGAACTAGAGGGCATAGCATATTTTAAGACGAAATTTCTGAGAGAATTCAATGTAGCTCCCTACTTTGGTCAGGGTCAGATCACGGATTTCGATATTTCTATGATAGTTCAATAGTAATTGATGAAAAACCATTATGTGCCAAGTATGAGCCCGATCGGCCCGGATGGGCCTGCTGGCCACTTCCATGAAATGCCCGGTCCAGAGCGAAATTTGCACATTTCGGCATTACCTAACGCAGTTTTTGCCCTGATTCCGAAAATTACAGCCGTTTTTCACTCTGATTGCTCCTGCATGACATACATGCTTCTGAGGACCTTGCTGTCATACACCAAATGATCTGGCTAGCCAGGAGGTAACATGGTCTCTATCTAATGCAGTTCTTCCCGCTGATTCCGATTATGACTTTATTTTTGCGCTACGATGGCGCAGAACAAAGTTATAGGCCTCCAAAGTCTCATCAATATCTGTGCTCTCTTGAGTCAATTAATACAACTTTGAAGGTCCATTGGCAGCCCCAAACTCCGTCTTCAGGAAAGCCAAGTCTTCCTGTATTTGTTTGAGCCAGGTCTTCTTTGAGGCATTGGCCAGGCACCCCAGTCCGGGCTACGGGTGTTGAATATCAGAAGAGAAACTGGCGGCTGCGTGGCATGCGACACATGTGGCCAAACCAACGGTCGCGACCTTTTTGAATCAGCTCTGAGATAGTTGGCTGGTTATTGCAACGGGCTCTGATAGCAGAGTTTCGCAGACGCTCAAGAACTGTAACATTTAGACCCTCGACAAGCCAGACAAACAATGGGGAGCGGTCCTTGGCCTCACCTCAACCCAACCTGACTAAAAGCTGTATTGCTTTGCTGTATTTAATAGCCGGTGTGGAGATATTCGTTGTACAAAGTTTGAAGGCGCCAAAAACGTTTAAAAAAGAATGCAGCAATTAGACACAGCACAGGAGCCAGTTGACTAATTAGGTCAGTAAGTCAGTGGTGCAATCATCGCATTATATAATTATCTAATTGCTGTTTAATTAGGCCGGAGCAGCTTTATAGGAGTCGGCTGCACCAGACAGCCTACACTTCTAAACACTAAAAAATGATATATTTTGCACCCCGACCCCACTCCCTGAACGAACGAACGAACGAACGAACTATTATCGCTCAACGTAAAACAAAATAAGAGTTAGCAAGTATGACATACCCTACCTAACCTGACTAACTTAAAATTGACAGAATTTCAGGTTTTAGTAGTTAAAGTGGCTTGGTTGGGCTTCTGCCCGACTAGGGCGAGGAATTTTTGAAAATTTATCCTTCGAAAACAAATGCATCTAAAAGTCATTTTGAGCATAAAATAGACGGTGTTAGTACACATAATTAATTCATTTCTCTTACTTTTGCCTAAGTTCTCCTCCCTACCTCCACCGCAAAGGGGTGTACTGTACACACCCTATATGCCACTGGTTGCAGCGTGCGTTGACGGTCTAAAAGTGGGTTGTTCCAGTGCTTTCCGTTTTATTCCAGTGATCATTACCGTTCCATTCCAGCGTTTCATTCCAGTGATTATCATCTCCCCAAAAAAGATGGGAGACTATTCCTAGCGCAGATTAGTGTTTTAAGTTTAGATTTGTATGTTTACTGCATTATTTAAAACACCCGACACCACTTAAAGCAGCCACTGGGTAAAGCAGTCAAAATAAGAACAGTCATATAAAACAGGACAAAGATAAAATTTGGCACAAATTACTAAAAGGCGCAGAGTCTAAGTAGCGTTGAGTCCGAGCTGAGGGGCGATTGGTTCGAGTGAGTTCCAGATCCGTGTGGCAGTGGGGTAAAACGTTGCACCCGTGGCAGCGCCTAGAAAACGGGCCGGCTCGACGTGGTGGGAGTGGTTTAACCGCACACTGCGTCTATTTTCTGTTTGTAAAACAATAGCATTTTCAGGACAGTAACGGAAGCCATGTACATACTTATAAAACAGTTTGACTCTCATTTGCGCAGCAACGAGCCAAAGTGGTTTCAGCTTAGCACCAGACAGTTGACTATAGTTGTCTAACAAAGTATCGTAACTAGAGTTGTAGTCATTACAATAGCTTTGCACGTAAAACCGTTGCACTTTCTCGAACGCTTGACAACAGTAGGCTAACTTAGGGTAGCAAGCCTCCCAGCCGTAAGTTAACTGGGGCAGAACACAGCTAGAATAGACATTTTTGAGCACGTACTGCGGAGCACCGCTCCTAAACAGTCGAACAGTAGCACCAATGATCCGTCTGGCCCTGAGCACAGCCGCCTCCGTGTGGGCAACAAAAGAAAGCTTACTATCTACCAAGACACCCAGATATCTAAACACAGGCACTTGCTCAATGATCTCACCGCCCAGAGAGATGCTAGCAGACAGGGAAACTGGTCTATTACTTTTTGAAAATATGGTATATTTAGTTTTAGAAGAATTGAGTTTTAGGTGGAGTGAGGAGGTGGTGTGGTAAATGCTACTAACATCCGTCTGGAGCGAATTATTATTAGCATTCGTGAAAATTGGCTTAACTAAGGCAGCATCATCAGCGTAAAGAAACAACTTAGCACCAGAGCTAAGCTGTAACTTTGCAACACGATTTATATAGGCAACAAAGAGAATGGGTCCCAGTACCGAGCCCTGGGGTACCCCACTGGACTCCGCTTTAACAGAAGATTGCTCGCCGTCGACACTGACAGAAAACGTTCTGCCACGCAACCACGAAGAGAGCCAACGCAGCAAAATAAGCGGAAGGCCAAAGTCACGTTCGAGAACATGCAGCAAAGCAGAGTGAGGAACAGAAGGAAAAGCGGACTTGATGTCAAAATAGACGGCGGCCACTTTTGCACACTTCTCAAGACCAGTACTGACGGCATTGATGAAGTTGACCAGACAGTCTACAGTACCACGCCTATCTCTGAAACCGAACTGAGCGTCTGAGAGTCCTGTGAGGTGGCGCAGCAACAGGGTTTTGATGAATTTTTCCAGAACTTTAGACAAAATCGAGAGCAGAGAGATAGGTCTAAAGTCCCTAACTGAGCAGGGCGATGGAGACTTCGGAATCGGTTTGACCTGGGCCACTCTCCAGGCAGAAGGCACAGCACCTTCGGCTAGAGACCGATTGAACAGAGCGCACACAGGAGCAGCTATCACAGGGGCAGTGTTTTTGAGGAAAATCGCAGGCAACTGATCAGCCCCAGCAGCTTTAGCACTACTGAGCGCGCGGAGTTGACGCTCAACAAAGGAGTAGTGACAGTGCATCTCTTGCGGCAATTGCTGTTGGGGATAGAAGGGGTAGGGCTCGTATTGAGGTTGGCAGAGAGTCTGAAAATGAGCCGCCAAGGCTTCGGCTTTCTCACGGGGCTCTGTTAACGGTTCCCCCGCCTGGGTAGTAAGAGACGGAATGCCGAGCACAGCCTTACCTTGCACTCTGCGGTAGGTCTCCCAAAAGTCACACTCGCCTGACTCAAACTTGGCGAATTCTTTGGCAAGGGATTGTCGCCTTAATTTCTTCAGGAGATTGTTGCCTTTCCTGCGAAGACGTTTTTCCTCAAGCTTAGCCGTTTGGTCTCCACGCTTGGCACGTTGTCTTGCTTCCTCTTTCTGAGTCATAAGGCGGTTGATTTCTGGAACAAAAGGCAGCCCATTGCGATGAGGCTTACAGAATTTGACTGGCACAAAATGTTGTATGGCAGCAAGAAAAGTCTGGTAGAGACGGTGCCAGGCCTCATCAACAGAATGCGCAGTGAGAACTAGTGTTCCGACGATATCAAAATTCGTCGATATTCGATATCGATATCGATATCGATATTTTCAACTCAATATCGATCGATATCGATATTTATAGTTATGCAAGAAAATCTCAAGTATTCAAAGAACAAACTGCTCTCACTGGTTATCAGTCAAGCACTGATGCAATCAGCGGTCTGATATAAATTAATTAGAGAATCTAAGAAAGGCACAGTAGTTGCCTTTCTGAAGCCGTTCAATGAAAAGGTTGACCCCTCAGGCCGATGCCCCACCCTCATTAGGAATAAATGAGCTCAGACAGAATAGCTGTATTATATCTTATTTAGGACAGTAATCTTATTTAGTAGAAAATCGGACTTTTTGCCATCCTTTCAACCACCCATCAGCCGGCGTTACCTCCCCAGGATTTAAAAATTTACCACCCCTCAGCCGAAATGCTAGCCCATGTCTGCTTCTGCCCTCCTGCTTCAAGTGTGTACAGTAGAGTGAGCAGCTCTTCAGTGTTGCTGCAGACATTTAAGAACTGAAGAGAGGGAGCCGTTTACTAACAAAACAAACAATGACAGAAGGGTTAGATCAGTGGATGTTATATACAAATCTGTTTCAGAACCTAACTGTAGCTGTCTGAAAGCTGAGAATGCCAAGAAATTGACGTTTCTGAGAGCTATCATGCCACTTAGGTTTTGACAGTATTCCAGGGAAATAAACTTGGTGTCAGTTCTGTTTTTACCTACTTTTCAGGACAAAAAATATCGAAAATATCGATGCAAAATATCGCGATATCGATATCGATATCGATATTGGAAAAAGGGTCGATATATCGACTTTTCGATATCGATATCGATATATCGTCGGAACCCTAGTGAGAACACAGTCTAAGAGCTGAGAATGAGCGAGGAAGCGGTTCAGAGCAGACCAGTCAGTGTTTTTCCAAATGAAGATCTTTTTAGCGCGACAACGTTTGGGTTTAGGAGCCGAGGCATAGATTTTGGTGCAAACAAGCAAATGAGTCTTTTCAATACTGGGTCCGGTAGTAGTCTCGACCACCTGCACACGACTGCCCGTGAAGCACAAGTCAATAGTGCGCTGGTTATGAGTTGGCTCACTCACTTCCTGAGAATAGCCAAATGCCTCAACTAAAGGCGATAAAAGGCGGTACTCATCGGCTTTGTTGGGATCCAGGTTGAAATCTCCCATAATTACCGTGCGCTGATTTATGTAGTCTAGAGTGGCCACATAGTTAAGCAGAGCGTCAGAGAACTCACGGTTTGACAGGGTGGCACCGTTGTAGGTGCAGATGACAGTGAGTGGGGCACGACAGCAGTGCAACTTAACAGCAAGCAGTTCAAGGCCGGCGACAGAAGGAGACTTCAGTTGAACGGGATTAAAAGAGGATCTGGCAAAAACGACCACTCCTCCGCCGCCCTTCTTTCGATCACGTCTGAACAGTTCAAAACCAGGAATTTTCAGCTCATTGTCCGAAATCGCAGGACCCAACTTAGACTCTTGTATGCAGAAAACATCGTAGTTAAAAGCCATAATGCGAGCTTTAACTTCCAACAGTTTGGGAACAAGAGAGTTGACATTTGCAGATGCAAAAGAAACAAAACGACCAGGCGCCATAACAGGCAGGCAGTGTATTGATATATGTATGTATAGATAGATTTTGGTAAGATTATTATATTATTTAAATAGAGTCGATGCCTTGAGGTTTTAGACCCCAAACCGACCAGCTGTGCTTATTATGTAGGTAGTGTCCACGGCTACACCCTGATTTATGCTCTTGGGCATATCTGTCGGAGGACTCAAATGCTACTATTGTTTTAGTAGTAAGGGTAAGTGGAGGTCGTGACGCATTTTTCGTCATTTAAAAAGGGTTTCGATCCCAATCTTTCTAGCTGTGCTAATTCTGTAGCTAGGGTAATGGACTACCGATCCGGCCTTGGGCACGAATCTACGTCCATACGTATGAATTTCATAGCAAGTTTTCTAAGTGGGGAAATCGGCCGATAATCGATGAAGTAAGGCGACATGACTAGAGCGCGTAATCTGAGATAGCATGATGAATGAGCTGAGATTGGTTGTCAATAATGGGCTGTGTGTAAAACAATAATGTAGAGGTCATAAGGCAGTTGTTTGCTGCCGCATTCGGTCATATTTGTTAAAGATTTACAATTTGGGAGCGCTAGTTTCCAGAATTTGTTCCGAGACGAAAAACACGTATCTGCTGAGGTAAAGCTGAATATAGCATGCAGTAATTAAAATTTGATGTGTAAAATAATAATCAAGAGATCGTCAGCAGTCATTTGGTACCACATTCAGTTGTCTGTGTTTAAAATTTGCAATTCGAGTGATCACAGGGACAGGACAGAAGAATTTCAGAAGAATGATGTTTTATTCTACATCCGAATAGACGACAAGCAACAGGTCAGAACAAAAGAAGAGTACAGAAACTCCCCATTACAGGATTTGTTTTGTTGTTCGGAGACCAAAACACGTATCTGAGGTAAAGCTGAATATAGCATGCAGTTAATTAGCTGTTGAGGTGTGAGATAATAATCAAAAGATCGTCAGCAGTCGTTTGATACCAGATTCGGTCGTCTGTGTTCAAAATTTGCAATTCGAGTGATCTCCCTATCTTGGGGAGGCGATTATTTGGGCCCGCCCGTTTTTTGTGTCATTCATGGTCATTATATTGTCTGTCGGCGGGATTGTCTTTGATAGCGAGTCTTCTTCTAGATTTGTAACTAGAAAGTTGTTAGCGCAGACAAATTGAGTCAGCACTTACTGTACGTAGGTAGGATGAAGTTTATGGAAAGAAATATAAGTTCAGCCACTCACCAGGCTGGGGACTACCCAACTTGCGCACAACCGATTTGCGCACAATTGAAGCGTTCAGACGAAGAAATGCCTCAGTCCATAAATAGATGAAACGAGAAAAACGCATTCAAAGTTTTCGGCCAGCCTGAAATAAATTTTGCAAAATGCTATGGCCTAAAGTGTATTATGCCAAAAGAGGCCTATATCAGTGCTACTCTGCACCTCAGTTTGGGCCACCACATGTTTCCTGATTTGCATATTTTTAAAAATTTGTGAAAGTGGACTTAGGCTGTTTTAAGGTCTAAACCGTAAAACAGCCTAAGTCCATATTCACAAATTTAAAAAAGATCAGAAAGAATAACAGAACAGTATTAGTAGTAGGCTTGATTGCCTTCCAGAACTCCGGGTAGTGGACTAGCAATCTTGCCATCAATCTGCAGCTTAAAAATAGAGCTACTATAATCTGAAATGTAAAACCCTCGTTGCGAGATTCCATAATAAGGAGGGAAAATGTGTCCCAAGGCCCATTTTAGTCTTCAAAAGCGGCATTCGATCAAAGTTTCTTGAACTAGTCTATCAGTACTGTAAGGCCCCCGATTTTTAAGTTTAAGCAATGATTATTGAATGAGAAATTTGAGTTCAAAATTTTATCAGCCTTACTAAATGATGGAAAATTTGTGATTTTCAGCCATTAGGTAATTTAATCCAGAACCTGAAGGCGTACGCTAGTGTTCTTGCCACTATTCTGTAGCTTAAGGATAGCGCTACAATAATCCGAAACATAGAGCATAGATTTTAGGGGTTACAGATAAACTATTGGGGCCGAAAGGGGTCAAAAATTTTTTTTCATCAAATACGCAATTCGACCGATGCTTCTTAAAGTAGTCAAAAAGTACTCTAAAACCCCCGATTTTTAAGTCAAAATGCTGATTAGTAAGCCAGAACATCAAATTCGAAATTTTGATTCAATAGTTAAGCAGATCGATTTACTGTAACTTCGAATTTAAGCATCCAATCTGGGATTTCTTTCCAGGCGTTTGAGAACTCGTCTATACTATGCATTAGTGTATCAACTTTCAGCTGTCTAGGCCAAAGTTTTAATTTTCTGTGTGAATATTGAGGCTCTTGACTTGGACTTAGGCTTTTCTTCAACTGAATTTCGAGCACTTTTAAAAAATTGCGTTTGTGTAACTTGTTACATAGAATGTTTTCAGATGAAATAATTTGTATTTAACATGTCTGTAGTTAGAGGATTGTGCTGCCGAGTAGAACTCAATTTTTTCAAAAAGTGGACTGAGGCATTTCTTCGTCTGAACGCTTCAATTATTTTATTGTAGCACAATACAGTCAAAACTGACGAATATTGAACAGACAACAACAGTAACTACATAACAGTTACATTATGTAGCACAATTCACACAACAATTTAAAACAGTTATCATAGCACAATAAACATGACATCTTATAGCTGGTTGTGCTTTGGCTGTGCGGAGTAATGGCCTATTCCTCTTAGAAAAGCCATGCGCTCGTCAAGCGTAACCGATTTGGTAACGCTCAGCCAGTCTGCGCATTTTGCCATCGATGCAGTCGTATTTTGGATTGCGCGAAACCAGCGCTGCACCCGCGGCCATCTGATCTGTCTCTCAAAGTACTCAAACAATCCTGACTGCCAAAGAGCAAGTGGGGCCTCATAGGTTATCTCATCGAAACCGTCACGTCATTTAGGTCGTGGCAAATGAGGTCCGCTGCACCAACAATGATGTGGAGAGCTGGAACCCTAAGATGGCCAGGTTGTTCAACACACGGAAGCATCCAGATATTTACTTTTTTCTGAAACACATCCTATCAGAACAAAACAATGTAAGGTGCAGGCAGTAAGATGGCAAAATTCGCAGATTGGCGACCAAATGGGTTTGTCCAGCGCATGGCTTTTCTAAGAGGAACAGACGATTACGCACAGTTAAAGCGTCACCAGCTATAAAATGTCATGTTTATTGTGCTATGATAAATTGTTGTGTAAATTGTGCTAAATAATGTAACTGTTATGTGATTACTGTTGTTGTAATTGTGCTGCAGCAAAAAAATTGTGCGCAATTTGGTTGTGCGCTAATCGGTTGTGCGCAAGTTGGTGTGCCCGCAATCAATGTGCGCAAATCGGTTGTGCGCACATTGGTAGTTCCCCCAGGCTGGCAAAGAAAAAAGCCAAGGACGCCATTCATTGGGTGGTTAGGTGTAGCTGGGCGGGATCAGGGAAGGTCAGAAGTCGACTATATACAGTATGGGCCAAAATATGTCAGAAGTCGCGTCTTGGCCATGGGTAGTTTACGCTATCCCGTGTGTCACGGCGGCCCCGGCACCCGTGGAAGCGGTGTGTTTCTGGGTTCGAAACCTGTCGAGGCGATGGGAAGTAGTCGACACAAAGCCCAACCCAGGCCATCGAAAGTCAGCAATGGCTAGTAGATAAATGGGGACCGAACCTTAGCTGTCTTGCACACACCGACAGCAAAAGGGGAGGGTTGTTGTTAAGGAGACTGCCGGACCTTGTGTCTCTTCCTGCTCTATAGCAGTTGGCTACTCCTAGTCCGAAAGGACAAAATGTTACAACAACAACAACATCCGTTTTTCGAATTTTACTGAAACGCTTAATTCTTTCACATTTTGATATGTTTTTGAAATTGTCCAATTTTAGCGTCCTTTGAGCTATAGGGGTGGCCAGACATTAGGATGTGCCCAATGGCTATACCAATCATTCCTGCAAATTTTAGCCCTATACTCTATAAATTTTTCGGGTTATATAACCTGAGCAAATCAGGATTTTGGCACCAAACCTGTACAATATCTACCCAATTATCTTGTTAATTAATCGTACAAATTTGAGCCAAATCGGTAAAGAAATGACCGAGAACGAATCGTTTGAGTAAAGCTCGAAAAAGAGAGTGGACCTTTTTTGGCCCATGCTGTACGCTGTACGTATGATGACAGTACGTCTCCGGAGTGTCCCTATACTGATGCGTCCCCCTAGGGGTACTTTTATATTTGGAAAACAGGCCCTCCGGCTGGAGCGTGCCCTATACTGATATAGTGATCATTAGATCCCTTAAGTGAAGGGCTTTTAAAGTATATCTAACTATACATTACTATATTTGGACGATTTTGAAGTCGTGGAATTTTGCCAAAAAGAATCGATAATCGATAAAACTTGTTAATTTATAATTAATTTTGATTATTAAAAATATAAATTCCCGAGCTACACCTGATCCCATCCATTCATTCATTCGGTGACCGTGACTGTAATCGTAGGAAAAGCATACATGTACTAGGGGGGTTACCCCCTGCTGGAAAGGCCAACCCCCCTCACCCGTCCCCCCGACCAAGAAATACAAGTACTAGAAGTGGCTCCAGTATTAACAAACTGGGTCAGAAATCACTAATTTTTAGCCTAAAATTCACTTGAAAAGCCTTTGGAAACCGAATTTGGCGTTTCCACTGCTGATATTTAAGAAAAATCGGTGTTTTTGGAAGCTCTTTTTGTCATTTTTTGCTGCGATTTTTAGCGTTCTTACTGAAAAAAAAAACATGCTAAAAACGCATTTCTAGGCGTTTTGGAGCTTTTCGAAATTTGGGACCCCCATCTTGGCGAAACCCCCCTCGACCCCCCACCTGAGGAAAAAACCCCCTACCCCCCTCCCCCTAGGTCGGCCCGGCGCTGTTACATGTATGGGAAGAAGTGTAGGTAGTTGTATATGTGGATACAGTTTTAGGCTGTGTTGTAAGTTGTACAGTGAGTGAGTGTGGACAGGAGGATGTGTTCGGTGCAGCAGAATGGACAGTCCAGTCCTTCCTGTGTCGACGAGCCGCAGTCATCACGTAGCATTTCTATTGTGGACGTCTGGGCACACAACCTTGAGCACGAGTTCGATAACATTCGCAAAGTTGTCCTCAGCTACCCCTACGTCGCTATGGTCAGTTGCTAGGAGCTCTGCAATAAACACCAAATAGCTAATATTTTTTAATTCGATGCAAAATTATTGACGGACTAATGTCAGCCCAAATTAGCGATTTATTTTATCGAATTTTAGCCGGCAAATTGCGAGCGTTTTTTTGTTTGCTTTTTGAGCGTTTTTTTGTCCCCAACCCCCTCCAAACCCCCCGGCCGGCGCAGGTCCATCCCCAACCCCCCCTCCCCCTTTGGCGGCTGACCTGTTACCTGTTTGATTATAATACGCATACATGTAACAGCTCTGGGCCGACCTGGGGGAGGGGATAGGGGGGTTTCCTCAGGTGGGGGGGGGTCGAGGGGGGGTTTCGCCCAGAGGGGGGTTCAAAATTTCAAAAACTCCAAAAGGCCTGGAAATGCGTTTTTAGCACGTTTTTTTCAGTAAGGACGCTAAGAATCGCTATTTGAAGCTGCGAAATAGCGTTTTAGAGCTAAAAACAAGCAAAAAATGACAAAAAGGGCTTCCAAAAACACCGATTTCTCTTAAATATCAGCAGTGGATACGCCAAGTTCGGTTTCCAAAGGCTTTTCAAGCGAATTTTAGGCTAAAAATTAGTGATTTCTGACCCAGTTTGTTAATACTGGAGCCACCACTAGTACTTGTATTTTTTGGTCGCGGGAGGGGGGGGGGCGGGGTCCGTTGACCTGTCTCAGGGTGAGGGGGCTTTGACCTTTCCAGCAGGAGGTAACCCCAAAGCCCCTACTACATGTATGGTCCCACTCCCATCCCTACCCAAGATAGATAAATGAGCAGTGTAGTAGAAGTAGAAGTAAGGAGTAAGAGGAGATGGATTTCTTGCTGTAGGACACGGAATTTCCGGGTGTAGTGGCGCGCCCGATCGGGGAGTTTAAGAGCACCAGCGATTACCAGTACAACGTTCTCAAATGCAACGTCAACATGTTGAGGCTGATTCAAGTCGGATTCACCTTCTTCAACCAGAACGGACAGCCCGCCCCCGACCAGTGCACTTTCCAGTTTCATTTCAAGTTCAGTCTCAGGTTGGCTTTTCCTTCTCTACACCTAAACAACCACTCTATCTATTCAAGTCCACGCATTGTACTATGGGGCTACCGCCGAAGGGAGAGGGGGTTGGGGCCAGCCGGGGGGAGGGTGTCAGAGCAAAAATTTTGGGAGGGGGTCTGAGCACTAAAAAAAACCGCTCAAAAATCGCTAATATGGGCTGAAATACAGCTAAAACGTGCTGTTTTGCAGGCGATTTTGGCAATTTTTGTGTCTGAAATTGTAAAAAATGGCAAAAATTTGCTCAAAAAATTACTTGCCAGAAAAATCGTAGGGGGTCGGGAAAATCGTCTCGGAGGGGGGTCTGGCCTAAGTCCGGTGAGGGGAAGACCCCCTGTTACATGTGTGCCCCCTAGGTAGAAAGGCCAAACCCCCTCACCCCCCCCCCGAGACAGTTTAAGGACCGACCCAAAAATGCAAGTACCAGTAGCCGCTCTAGTGCTAGAAACAGGCTCAGAAATCACTAATTTTTAGCCTAAAATTCGCTTGAAAAGCCTTTGGAAACCGAATTTATCGTTTCCACTGCTGATGTGCTGATGTTTTAGCCTTCTTACTGAAAAAATACCTGCTGAAAACTTTTTGAAATTTTCAACCCCCCTGGACGAACCCCCTCCCCACGCGGAGGTTGTCTCGGAGTGGGGGCGACCGCAAAAAAGTGTAAATGTCGTCTAAAGAGGGTGCCGCCCAGTTCGGTGTGGCCGTTTGGGTGCGGCCGGTTCGGTGTGGGCCGGTTTGGTGTGTGTCCCGTTTCGGTGCAAGGCCGTTTCGGTGTGGGTCGATTCGGTGTGCGCCAGTTCGGTGCAGGTCGGTTTGGTTTGAGTGTTTTCTGTTTGGCTTTGTGTTGCTCTACCACCCACCACTAAGACGACCCCTGTATTTGCTTTGTATTTTCTTTTACTCCAACAAAGCTGTATTCTTTAGATCCTAAAGGCAAGGAGAGAGGAGTTCTCTGTACTGAAAATTTACTCTTCTTGCTCAGAACTCAGTATTCAATACAGACGCTTTTTTATTCCATTAGAACCACGAATACACTGATTTTAGAATGTTGATCGATGAACCTACAATGATGTGCTACCTTACCTAGCTAGAGAGTTTATGCGTATGGACTTTCCGTTAATTACTATAGAGGTAGTAGGGGTGACTAGCACCTGCTGCGTCAGTTTTAAAAGTGGGAGCCATGAAACTGCAGTCGCGATTACCGGCGGCCGTACTAAGCTGGTCAGTGTGATCCGACACAGACATTGATAGGAATGCTGATCAGTTTCACTGACCGATCAGTTCGTCAACTGGTTGACTCAATAAATGCACGACCATTATCGAAAAAGGGTCGCAATTTATAGGCACAGAACAGCTAGGTACAGAAATGATCATGGAAAGGTTCTGCATTTTTTTGGTTCGACTGAGGTAAACCAAAAACGTCCATTCTGAACTGCGAACCTGAACGTTTAGTGCGGATCAATAGCCTAGGAATGAATCCAAATCTCGTACTTGCAAATCCGGGAAAAGCAGAGAAAGGAGTGGTCATTTCGATAGGGTTAATTGATGCCTAAGCTGGCATTTAGATTTACTCTTTTGTTACCACTTGGGCAACGGGCCCACAAATCGCCAGACATTGACATATTATGCGGCCCTAAAACACACATCTCTACTTATCTATGTAGACCATTCGCTATGCCAACTAAACTGAATCAAAGTAAAGAAAGTAACGAAAACATTAACAATTGGAGGCTTTGGTCTTTGCACTCCGAATACAAAGCGTGCGGTAGTCTACAAAAATATTAGTTTCGCCATTCTCACGTCGTAGCCGCAATTCCTTCCGCAAGTCAAAAGCTTTCTTGGCTTGCCACGGCGTCAGATCAGGACCAATGTAGACAGATGTGTACTGGGGCCTTGCAGACAGAACTGTTCTTTTTCGTTGCATGATTGCTTGTTGCTTGTCATAAGCTATGCTGTCTCAGATCTGTTGTGTGAGTAATTGACACCTCTCATTAGCCTCTTAATTGGAACCGAACAGGTTACACTCAATGCACCACACGGACCTGCCGGAACTATGTCGCACCCAACCGGCCCACACCGAACCGACCCACACCGAACCGACCCACACCGAACTGGCCCTGCACCGAAACGGGACACGCACCCAACCGGCCCACACCGAACCGGCCGCACCCAAACGGCCCACACCCAAACGGCCACACCGAACTGTACCCTACCCTCTAAAGAAGCGGAAAGTTTTTCGGTGGCTTGGGTGCATGGCCATGCCGCCGTGTCTGTTTGTATTAGCTGAAATAGAGTTTCTCATAGAGGTGTTGTACGTTTAGTGAGGACATGTACGCCCAGGATTCGATTGATTTGCTACACAGATCGGGCATACAGTTCCATCTGCACGAGAAGGACGGTATTCGCGTTCAGGACTTCGGCGAGCTGCTTATGACGTCGGGAATCGTACTCAACGACAAAGTCACTTTCTTATCATTTCACAGGTAAACCTGCTTCCAAACAGTCTGGTTCTTAACGCCCTTTATAGTACCGACACCATCTGGTACCGGTATCTAAGCTAGTGGCACCATGTATGGAGCGGTACCATCATAGTCCCCGAGCGTGGGGTTCCATACTAGCCTAGGTACCGGTACCATATATGGTGTAGGTACTATAAAGGGCGTTAAGTGCCTTACTGTAACAGGGCAGCCGCCGAATGGAGTTGTGGTCTGCTGAGCCCAAATTCGATCGTGCAGAGTGTTAAAAATCGCAATTTTTGCATGAAAATCAGAAATCACTGAAACGCACTGACACCTTCAACGGTTGGGTGGCCCCCTCCTGCCGACCCTACCCCTCAGCAATTTTTGGAAGAATGTATAATGATGAAAGTAGGTGTGAATCAGCTCAAAATAGCTTTCAGCTGTTTTAACGAAAAAATAGGTCAATAAACCTTGATTTTAGCCAAAAATCGGACTTTTGGCTTACCATCCCCCAGCCGCCGGTACCGCGTCAGCATTTCAAAATTCTACAATCCATCAGCCGAAATAATACGTAGCTGTTTTGAAGATAACTTTTGAAATCCAGACCAATTTTAGGGCACGGTCGATTTGTCGCGTACTAAACCGTTTAAAGATGGCAAGGGCTCAACAAATACCGCTAAAAAGTGCGATGAAAAATACCTGCGATCTTAGCAATTTCATTGTCTGAAAGTCTAAAGAATTGCAAAAATTTAGGCTCGGTTCGACTCTGCAAACTCGCAATAAGTCGGTATTTCTGACTCGTTTGCATCACTACATTTGCTGAAAAATTCTTTGAAAGAGGAATCGGAAGTGGTCTGACCTAAGTCGCCTGGGGCGCAGACCCAGACTCCCTGTTACGTGTACGACGACAGACATGGGCTAGTATTTCGGCTGATGGGGTAGAATTTTCAATTCCTGAGGGGGGCTAAGGGATGGTAAACCGAGAAAGAAGTGCCATTTTTGGCTAAAATCAAGGTTTTTTGGCTTGTTTTTTCGTTAAAATAAGTTAAAACAAGTATTCTAAGCTCATTTACACCTAATCTAGCCATACTTTTATCATAACTTTCTGTACAAAATTCTTCAAAAAATTTCCTGATGGGGGTCAGCCCCCTTTGCCAATGTCTGTGCGACGGATAGTTAGTTTTTCAGCGGTTACGATTTCGGCTATCTGATGAAGACGATGCTCCTGAATGACTTGCCGGCCGAGGAGTCAGACTTCTTCGAACTACTTAACCTCATGTTCCCCAGAGTGTTCGACATAAAGATTCTGCTCAGACAACCGACCACCAGAAACGCCAATCTAAAGGGCGGTCTACAGGAGTTGGCCGACCAATTGCAAGTACTCTCTTTCTCTTGCCCCCACTACCCTCCTATCCATACATTCAACAGAGGGTCTGCCTCCCACCCGACTTAAGTCAGACCCCCTGAGACGATTTTTCTGGCAAGCAATTTTTTGAGTAAATTTTTGCGATTTTATAAAAATTTTAGGCACTAAAATCGCCTATAAAACCGCACTTTTCAGCTGTACTTGAGCCGAAATCAGCGATTTTCGACGATTTATAGCGGAAAAATTGCAATTTTGAGCGATTTTGGGTGCCCAACAAACCCCTCTCTAGAATAGGACGAACACATGGGTCAACACTTTTTTATAGTTTGAGGCTTTCTCGTCCCTTTTTCCATAAGAGTGTTCCAGTATCTTTTGATCAAGCTTATCCAATGTGCTGTGTAGGTTACTGTATGAATTGTGGTTTCAGGTGGAAAGAGTTGGACCGCAGCACCAAGCTGGAAGTGACAGTTTGTTGACAGGAATGACCTTCTTCAAAATTAAACAGGTCCGTTTGGTTTGGTTGGTGCTCGGTGAATTGTAAGAACTTTGCCAACAAAACATTTGTCGATAGTCCTTTGCATACATGTAACAGGGGGGTCTGCCCCCACCCGACTTAGGCCAGACCCCCCCCCCCGGACGGGGGACCCCCCCCCCCCGAGACGATTTCGCCGACCCCCCCCCGTCCGATTTTTCTGGCAAGTAAATTTTTGAGCAAATTTTTGCAATTTTTTACAATTTCAGACACAAAAATTGCCAAAATCGCCTGCAAAACAGCATTTTTAGCTGTATTTCAGCCCAAATTAGCGATTTTTGACGATTTTTAGCCCAAAAATTGCGATTTTTTTCGATTTTTGAGCGTTTTTTAATGCTCTACCCCCCTCCCAAAATTTTGGCTCAGACCCCCCCGGCCGGCGCCAGACACTCCCAACCCCCTCCCCCCATTGGCGGATGACCTGTTAAATGTATGGTCCTTTGGGGCATACAAGTAACAGGTCCGGGGCCGGCGTGGGGGTTTCTGTCAGTTGGGGTGATCTAGGGGGTTTCGCCCAGAGGACGGGTGCAAAATTTCGGGACCGGGGTTGGGCTTTCTAGCTGGGGATAACCCCTAGTACATATATGATAGCAGGTCGTCCGTCGATGGCCGGGTTGGGGAGGCAGAGCCCAAATTATGAGGGGAAGGGGTAGGGTACTAAAAGCGCTCAAAATTGTAAAACATCGTAATGACACATACATGGACCGGAAAAATCCGGAGCGGGGTATGTGATTTTTCGGCGGGGGTTTTTGGAGAGTATAAAATTGCTTTCGCAAAAAGGTCGTCAAAAATTTCGGAGGGAGTATGGCCGGCCGAGGCGAGGATTTGACCGAAAATTTCTGTTTTTCCCAAAAATGGTCGCCAAAATTTTCGGGCCTAAACCCCAGCCCATATGATTTTATAGGCAATTTTAGTGTCTGAAATTCTAAAAAAAAAGTGCAAACAATTGCGAGAAGAAACGTTTCCGGGAGACGAGGGATGGGTCTGACTGCTAGTGTCTGAAGTAAGTGAGCCGATTGTTGCAGACCTTCTTCCAAGACATCTGGGAGGAAGTGTGTAGTCAAGTGGAGGGTCGTCTCTACGGACTGACCACGGTCTCAGGGCCCCCCTCCACCACAGGGGGTGCGTTCAACGGCAGCTGCTGTAACCTGGACGTCGGTTCTCTGGCCGACTCGCGTAACCCCTCGTTCGTCAATCGACCCTCCCCCTCGAACAGTCGGGCCAGTCCGGCCATGGGCGAGGGCTACACCGACACTCAGGACTCCAACGACACCTCCAACAGCAACAACGGGTTGCAAATGGTGGCTGGATCGGCTTCGGAACCCCCGGTGGCTGCCACTCAGTCGCAATAGTGTTCTCTCTCTCGTATTCTTTTGGTATTGGTTTGTGACAGTTGGATTCGTTTGGCTTGTTATGTACACTCTTTCTTATCGAGTATTTGCTTCGTGTGTGTGCTTTGGAAACCGGTTATTTCTGGCGAACGGTAACGCTTTTTGTTCGCTTGTACTTGTTCGTCAAGCACGTACACGGTGGCAATGATAGTCTCTCCCCAAATAAAATAAACTAGGTATGATCGGAAAGAAAACAAAAGTACTGTAAGGAGAACATTTTGATGTGGGTTTATACTTACAAGCTCAATATTGATTGTTTGCTTTATTGGCGACACAAGCAGTTTTTGTCATGTTGTTCGTGACACCAATAGAGCGAACACTCAATATTGAGCTTGTAAGTATAAACCCACAACAAAATGTCCTACTTGTGGGTGCTGTTATTTTCTTTCCGACCATACCTAGTTTGTTTTATTTGGATAGAGACTATCATTGTTTGGCACGAACACGATTGTTTGTTTGTAACTTAGTGTTCGCTTTTCGAACTGGGCTAGGGTGATTTTAAGCGAACACGATTGTTTGTTTGTAACTTAGTGCTCGCTTTCCAAACAGGACTAGGGTGATTTTAAGCGAACAAATTTTCTTTGTTCGTGCTTGTGTTCTTCAGAGTTTCAGGCGAACAGAAAGGTTGCTGTTTGGAAAGATTTAGGTAGAGTACAATTTGTGTTCGTAGGCGAACACAAATTTGCAAACTGTTCGAAATAGTAGCCAAACGGTCCAACTGTTGGTTTGTTTGTGTGTACATAAGCCTGCCGGTCAGTCACGGATGTGCGAACAATTCTCTGTCTGCTTTAAAGTCTCGCACATTTGTGACGTAACCTAAGGTGACAGGACAGGAGAGAAGTGTATATTGGTTCTGTTTTTTCCGCTGCTGGCTTAGAGAGCTGCATTTTATGTGCACCGAATAATGGTTACGTTTGTATGCAGACGGAACGAAAAGAAACTAAAAAATAAAACAGTTCAATTGATTGATTCGTTTGTGTCTGAGTCAGCTGATTATGCACTGAGCACATTCGCAGGCGGTCAGTCCAGAATCGTCGCAGTGGCCGCAGCGGAATTGGAGGTCGTTGTAGCTGAGCTTGCTCTTCTTGCCCCCGTGACACCGGTCGCACGGTACAAAGTTGAAGCCGTAGCACTTTATGCAGATTTCTTTGGGATTGTGCTGAAACCAAACAAATCAACTCCAGGCCAAATTGGCAAGGCAGAATGCTGAATAGTCCACTGTACTGAATTGATTTGCCTACAGGGAATTTCTTTTTTAAATGAATTATAAGTAAATTCTTGAAAAATTGATGGAATTTATATTAATGTACTCTGCTTAGTTCGAACAAACAGTCAGAGGACTTGTTTTTTCAGTCCACGCAGTAGTGGCAGGCCATTGTTTGGGTATTCAGTTTCGAAACACCCTCTACATATCGAGAAGTCTACTAATGATTGCTTATACTTTGGCTGCACTAGATACAGTAATTGGCTATCTAAACAACTATAAAAACGTACGTTTATGTACGACTTCAATATTCGGCGCAGCAGGCCATTTTCATTCCATTCTTCGAGTTTTGTGTAATTCTGCAGAAAATATCGCCTTTCACAGCCGGTTAAAAAGCAGCATTAGGAGTGCACCTCAATCGGTTCGCCATCTATGTAGATTTTGGGTAGTTGAACACACTTCAATCCGGTTCGGTTTTTGAACTCCTTCACGAATGCCGAACTCAGGTACAAGTCACGTCGCTCGAACGAGACAAAGTTCTGTTCCAGAATCATCACTACCTGACGACAGCGCTCCCAGGTTTGTCGCACAACTCCACAGCTGCTCATGTAAACCACCACCTTGCCTTTGTCCAGAGAACTGTAGTTTCGCTGGAATACCGAATTTTTTCTATGTACTGTAATTGCAACTGTTGTACTGTACGCAAGCTCTGTTATTATCGGTTACCAGTGTGGTGCATTTTGAAAATTTGAAACTAGGTAAAGTAATACTAGGTAAAGTTGTCACCTAAAAAACTAGGTAAAGTAATACTAGGTAAAGCCGAGAAAAACTAGGTAATACTAGGTAAACCTAAATCGCTCGAAATCAAGTCAAATTATTATTTTTGGTTCAATAGAGCAATGATGAAGTGAGTGGAGTTAAAACTTGACACATATCGCGTAAATATTTGTATTTTATCGATCAAATAAGTCAGAAATTCATTCTTTGGGCCACTGTAATTGTGGGAAAGCCGGAAATTTGAAGGTTTGCTGACTGGAAAAGGCCATATAAAACTGAAAATATCAAACTAGGTAAACCTGTTTTACCTAGAAGTACCTAGTTATGTGGATTTAAAACTAGGTAAAGTAAAACTAGGTACTTTTCCCGAATATTAACTAGGTAATACTAGGTATACCTAGTTACCTAGTTACCTAGATAAAAAGTGCACCACACTGGGTTACTCTCCGCATCGGCGCAATCAGGCCCTAACATGACAGGACCGGAGGTTGTTAGTTTTCGTGCCGGGAGAACTGGTCGTCGGTAGGAAAGTGCGCCAAATTCAAATAGCTCAAGTTCTGACACCCTCTAAATCTCCAAATGACTTCTGTCCTTCGCTGCTTTCTAGATCGTGCTAGAAACACTTCAACCATCCAGTCTCACAATTCACACCACCGATCTTCGCCGAAGTGCTATCCTCAGAATCGGCCGATTCAGTTGTGGAAGAAGATGAAGCTGCTTTCATTTAGCTTACCAGGATTGGACAGTTGAGGTTCTTAGCATTTTGAATTTGGCGCACTTTCTTTCTTACCGATGACAACCTCTCCCGGCACGAAAATTGACAACCTGCAGTCGTATCATGGAAGGGCCCGAAGATAAGCTAGCCTAATTCCCGAATACAAAGTGGGGGTAAATGGCCCCTTGTAAAATTTGAAAACCAAACTAGAATACCGTAAAACATCTAATAAAAGTGCACGCTCTAATAGTAGCGCCCTTCTAGTAATAGCTCTCCCAGGCGCACTACTATCAACGCTTTGTACGTGTTTCCAATGTAGAATACTGTCCCTTTGAGACAATTTTCTTTGATTATGCTTGCAAACATTAGTGAGACAAAACTCATATAAAGATTGCTTGTGTTTAAGACAAAAATACCCTGTATTTTCAGAAAAATGAGGATACTTGAGATGGCCAATGTAGCATTGAAATAATAAACGCGCACGCTCCAATACTAGCGCCCCTAAAAGCAATCACGAAGAAATAATAGCGCAGCGCTACTATTGGAAGTTTTACTTACCTTCCATTGTTTCTGTAAGCTCAAACTGTGTATAGCATTGGCCACTCCATGTCTAACGCCTCTCACGGAGCCCACTCGAGATATCATCAAACCATTTCCATCCGGAATCACCGACCAACAATTCCTTTGCTTTCTCTGATTTCTCCAAGTGACCGCTTTGCGCGAATTATTCTTGTTCATATTTTCCTTTCCAACCGCGCAATCGTTCAGCAGATCCGGTAAATCACCCAGAGATCGCTGGTCCATCTCCGACTTAATCTTGTCCAATTGCAACAAAATCTCGCTACGAATAGAAGTCATACCTAAGACAGGACAGCCCGAGTCAACTGCTGGAGAGCTGTGACCGGGTTTGTTTGAAATGGGCTTGGGCTAAGCAAACCGACGACAACCGATCATTGGAGGTCAGCCGACGACCTGCCGTCAAAAAAGCGCCGGGTCGCATTTCACGCTCAGCCTAGTTGCGCTGGCAATTGGCCGTAATTTACTCGCCTCGGCGTGCCAAACACATCAACAACAGTGATTTCTTATAAATCTGTCACCACTTCGGAGATCACAATCACCGGCACGGAAGAGCGGTGATGCAATTGGGAGAAGGACTCGTGAGGTGAGCTGTGCCGGCCCGACCTTGCAACTATAAGGAAAACTATTTCAAAATCTATGTCGCCGCGCTATTACCGGCGTTGGTTTCGTCGCCACGGCAGTAATCGGCGCAGAAACTGCTCAGTGCACAGCCGGAAGAAGTTGGCTGACTTGAACTCGAACCTCCAGTCGATGTTGTGTTCTGAGCGCTCGGGTTTAGCGCGAACCGTACGCGACCGGCCGCTACCATCTAAACGGCGCCCGCAAGCAGCGGTGCGTTGATTAGTGAAATGAATAGGACCGACGCATCAACCACCCTCACTCACCCGGGGAGGTCGCGAGCGTTCGGCATAGTTGTTGTATACGTTGATGACCAGAGCTACGAAGCAACACTAGAATTAAATTATTTTCAAACAAAAATATGCAAAATATTTTGAAATATTCAACACATAGACTTACTGCTAAGGGGAGGGAGAGGTTGTTGAGAATGGTTACGGCATCCACTGCTGCTACGTCGAAGCAAAACTGAAGAGATTCAAGCCTAATCACTATTAGTTTGTTTGAGGAATGTTTTCCTTGCCCAAACAATTAGATCAACCAAGCTATGCACTGCAGTTACCACCAGATGCACACAACACCAGGACAACCAAGGTAGCAAGAGAACACTCTTTTTCTGCAAAATTTTACAATTTCTTAACAATTTCTGTTGTATACCTAATTTCCAATCCGATTACCTTTCGCAAGCCAGAAATCAGTATACAGCTAACCACAAAGCCGCCACTGTTCCAAACGACTGTCACAGCATTTTTGGCGAACGACTGATGCACTGAAGTAATTATTGCTTAGAAGAGAAATGTGTTAAACTTGTAATACAAAATATTTCCACATCCACTGTTGTATTCTCAAGAATATTCTCCAGCTCCACTGCATACAGTCGCGACAAAAGGCCCACTGGCGGTGTGAGACCTCTTTTTAGCATCACAATCCATAAAGTAGACTTGGTCACTGAAGCCAGGGTGATTACCTGCAGTTGGAAAAATTGATAAAAATAAAAATTTATCGATTATTATTATTATTGATCGATTAGCACACCAGTGTATAGACGGCTCCACAAAAGGCGCCGATTCGAGAGAGTCGTTGTTTCTGTTGTCCGAGTTCATCGGTAGAAATTCTTTGCAACACGGCCAAGGCTGGGGCATTATGCATCTGGGTGGGGCGAGCGAGGCTTTTAGTGGAGGGACTTTATTATTTTCGGTGCATTAACAGACGGCGGTGTGCTATTAAAATTGACTAAAAATGGTGCTCTTGTGTACATTTAGGTGCCCTTCAGACAGACGCGCAAAAAGCCTCATTAAGGCTGGCTTTCCAGCTAACACCACGCTTCATTTGCGCAGAAGGATAGGAAGCCATAAGAGGAAACAGATAATAATGCAAATGCACACAAATTTATGTTCGTACATTTTAATTCAGCAATAGTACGCTGTAACAACAGTAGCTACAGACAGAGTTTTGTGAATACCAATGCGCGCTCAGCTGAGTAAAAATCTTATTTCAATCACCAGTTACACACTGTATCGTTATTACAAAAATATATGTATATTTTGTCGAAAAATCCCTCTGGCTTGAGATATAGACTGGCCGGGCATGCCTCGGCTCAACGGCCCGCCGGGCCGGGTCGGAACAAAAGTGACCATCTCTATTTCGGCTGCTTTGTAATTTGAAGGCAACAAGACATAAAATATGATAAATCGTGAGTATAATAAACACTTATCCACTTATCACTTATTCAGTACGGAGGATTGGACGGTTCACAATTTGATACACTTTTTGCGTGCAGCTACAGTACATTGTATTGGCTAAAAATGTCCACCCACTTTTATCGAACTTTACTCAAACGATTCATTCTCGGTCAGTTCTTTATCGATTTGGCTTAAATTTTCAGGATTTATTACCCAGACAACTGGCACAATATTGTACAAGTTTGGTGCCGAAATTATAACCCGTCCTGATTTTATGACCCGAGAACTGAGTATCAAGGTGTCAACGGAAATTCAAAATTTTTCGGCAATTCAACGAGTATGTGTCTGAACTTGTAGAAATGGTTGGTATGGTCATTGGGCACTACATATTGACTCGCCAGCCCTCTAGGTCAAAGCGCACCAAAACTGGAGAGTTTCAAAAACATGACAAAATGTGATAAAGTCGTAAAACCTGTGAAATGACGATTCAGATCATTTTCGATTATCTAAAAACACCGTGGAGAAGGTTTCTATGATGTGGAACAGAGTTTAACTATCAGGTTCATTCATTTGTTGAACTTCCTGCTACAATCTGTGTTGATTAACAGCAGATTCAGTGCTTTGATTCCAGAAGGTACAGATTTCTTATCTATTGGATTTTTGATCACGTTTTTCAAATTCTCCAATTTTGGTGCCTGTTGAGCTAGAGGGCTGCCCAGCCAGTATGTCATGCCCAACGGAAATGCCAATCAATCCCTCAGGTTTCAGATGCATACTCTTTGAATTGCCGAAAAAATTAGAATTTACGTGGACCACCCTAATTCTTAGTTTTCAGGTCACAAAACCAGCACCGGTTAGAGTTTTGGCACCAATTTTGCGTAATATATAACCAGTTGTCAAGGTAATAAATCCTGAAAATTTAAGCCAAATCGATAAAGAACTGACCGAGAATGAATCGTTTGAGTAAAGTTCGAAAAAGGGGGTGGACATTTTTGCACCCTACTGTATTGTTCGCATCATGATTGTGTTTGGTACGAACAAGCGCGGGAGTGTAGATGTCCTGTCTTGTTGTGTCGTTGTACTGATTGTGTTGGGTGGCCTCAGCGACCGTCTCAAATCAAAGCTGTTATAAAATGAGCAGAAAAGTCTAAATTTGAAAATTTCAGCCAACCCATAGAGATCTAGATACACATGGAGAGATCACTTTATTTCACCCGTTACCCATTGTAGGCCAAGTGCAAAATCAATACCGAGGAAATATGCCAAAGTGACAAGTTTTAACGTACATCAAACATAACACTGGGTAACAGCCAAAAAATCGTCAGGGGTTTCTCAGCTGATTTAGACTAATTTTGGTGTTCTGAGTCCGAATATCACATTGGTTTTGCTCAATCAGGTCAACTTTTTGAGATACAGCCATAGGCCTACCTGACGAGCTATTCATATGCTTAAGATGGTGAACTTTGTACTTCGTCAGCAGTCCGGGTTCCCAAAGTACCCATGCTTTCTATGTATGTGGGACAGTCGAGACAGAGCCCAGCACTATGTGAAGAAAGAGTGGCCGGCGCGAGAGCAGTCAGTACCTGGGGCGAGAAACATCATAAACGAACCTTTTGTGGGATGCAGTCATGTTGGCGGACTACTGCTGGTCGCTGAAGAGAGACAACCCAGCAGCTGCTCACACACGGAAATCGAGGAAACGCCGATTTACGCCGTGAACTCTGAACTTTTGTGTCACATAACGCTCATTTAGATGTATTATGCTTATCAAATGTAATGGAGTACATACAAACTGAATGAATTTGGATACGTTGACTTTATTTCCCGAGGAGAACGGAAAAACCGAATTTTAATGAATCGCGAAAAATCCTGACCTGATTGAGAAAAACCAAGGTCATTTTCGGACTCAGAGCATCAAAATTAGTCTAATTCAGCTGAAAACCCCTGGACGATTTTCAAAAAATATTTTTTGTTACCCAGTGTAATAAATTGATAGAAACACGAATATAGAAGTTGATAAGGCAAGCCCTAACATTCTGAACCGATATCATGACCAGAATACAGTAATGCTAATAATAAAGCAGTATATGAACCGTACAGTAACTTATCACACTCACTAATACACACAACCATACTGCCGTTACTAAGTTGCGGAATGGAATAGAACCACAGAGCTGACTCAACAGGGTCTTACTTAGCCATCTTAGCCTGAGAACTTGGTTTTACGGAACTAAAAGCTAGGCTTTTCATTAAGTTATTGCACATATAGTTAAAAACTTTGTTACCAGACTGTGGGCAAAGTGATGATTATTGATACAGCGAAGCTCAGTCACCAAAATATCCTGAATCTGGGAATCCTGCCCCAATAGACGCATCACAACCTCAACGAACAGCTGGCGGTGACATAAAAGATCACATTTGCGTCCGAGCAAGCGACATCACCGGGCAGTTTTTCGAGCAGCGTAGAAACTGTCGCACTCAGCTCTTTCGCTTCGTCTGCAGTTCTTGAGTCGATTACACCATTAAAACACTTATCCTTCAAGCCCTACAATCAGCACTTCGAAAATGTCGGCAGTGAAATTGCGCGGATCTTCTTCTCTTTCTCAAGCAGTTGGCGGAGACTGATGTAATAGTTCCCTCCAGAGAGCTGTCGGTACCAACCAAACCGGGACTCGATAGAATCAGAAGAGAACTTTCCAAACATCACGTAAGCGTAGCCCAACTCGTCAACACAGTATCTGAAATTTTTCAAGCATAACGTACATTTTCACATCTGAGAGCATGAACGTCCATGTATTTTTAGTAAGGATGGAGTGCGTCCCGACATTTTGCATGAGATTCAACCCACGATCGGTGTTATAAGTACTAACTATACATGTAACACGGGCTAGACGTTTTACCAACCCCTCCAATTTTTCTGTAAAGAAATTACTAAAATTGCCTGACCGAAACACGTGGAGCTAAATCGCGGACCCGGTGCTGGTTTTTATTTCGGAAAACGCTCCGGAGGGCCTGTTTTCATAAATTAAAAGAACCCCTAGATACGCATCAGTATAGGCTAGCACCAGAGGCCCTGTTAAAGCAAAAATAACCCCTAGATACGCATCAGCATAAGCTACGCATCGAGGAGGCCCTGTTTTACAAAACAAAAACCGGCACCGGCTCCGCGATCTAGCTGAACGTGACCAAAACTGTCTTCAGCGGTATTTGAGCCCAAATTTGCGACTTTAGCCGATATTTGTGATTTTTGAGCGGTTTTTAGCCTGTCCCCTCCCCGCTAGCTGACGCATCACCTGTTACATGTATGGACCATACATGGGCCGTGGGGGTCCGGGGAGTTTTGCCCACCCCCAACTTGGGCTCGACCCCACCCTCCCACCTGAAGCCGACTTTTGTTCCTGACCCCACCCACCAAACCGCCGTCAGCCCCCAAACATGCAGGACCACACCGAAATTTTCGGATTTTGACTACCCCAACCCATTTTTTTCAACATGGGGGAAATTGGGACCTGGCCTAATCTTGTCTGGAAGGCGAATATCCGGATTAACGAGACATGACTGTATTCGATATGAGCGATAGCTGCCTATCGATCGAACGAAGGAACTTATCTACCAACGAGGAAACCAAGAACATCTTATCATCATTAATAATTTTTAACTGAGACAAAAAAAGAACACTAATCAACTCGTCATCACTAAAAAGAAGGGTGGAAGCAAAGAAAGAAGAGAGGCCGCATAAAGAAGAGAGGAAACAAAGGAAGAAGAGAGTGAGAGGCCGCATAAAGAAGGGAGGAAACAAAGAAAGAAGAGAGGCCGCCTAGAAGGGAGAAAAAAGAAAGAAGAGAGGCCGCCTAGAAGGGAGGAAACAAAGAAAGAAGAGAGGCCGCCTAGAAGGGAGGAAAAAAAGGAAAAAAGAGGCGAAGAGAGGCCAACTAGAAGGGAGGAAAAAAAAGAAAGAAGAGAGGCGAAGAGAGACCGCCTAGAAGGGAGGAAAAAAGAAAGAAGAGAGGCCGCCTAAAGAAGGGAGGAGGGAGGAAACAAAGAAAGAAAGAAGGGAGGCCGCCTGGCTTAGCGCAACCGCTGTGCACCATTTTTGAGGTCTCCTTTCGCCTGCACGCCTTACCCTCAGACTGGCTTAAGGCGCTTATAGTGCCTATATACAAGAAGGGAGATGCTTCAAATCCTCTAAATTATCGTCCTGTCTCGCTTACTAGTGTTGCTTGCAAATTGATGGAAATGTGTATAAATGATACTTTGTTACACTTTCTAGTAAAGCGTGGTCTCATTACCAAGGGTCAACACGGTTTTTTAAAACGTCATTCTACCTGCACGCAACTACTGGAATGTGTAAATGATTGGTCGGACTATGTAAATCGTAGCAAAAACATTGATGTTATCTACCTTGATTTTTCTAAAGCTTTCGACTCTGTCTCCCATCCCAAACTGATCTGTAAATTGCGTGGGTACGGTATTGGTGGTGACTTACTGCTTTGGATTACAGCTTTTCTCTGCGAAGCGAAGACAGCGAAGACTCTGCGTTGATACAGCATGCGCTCGATCGTATTTTTGCATGGGCAAACACTTGGCAAATGTCTCTTTCTATTCCGAAATGTGTTGTGCTGCATATGTGTGCTAAGAATCCAAAAAAATGCTTACTTTTTAAGTGGAATTCAACTGGCAACTGATGCTAAGTGCCGTGATATTGGTATTACGGTAACTTCTGACATTAAGTTTTCTACCTACTGTCGTTAACAGACAGACAGCTAAAGCCTTTCGTGTTGCAAATATGATTTTTCGCTGTTTTGTCACCACGTGTAAACGAGCTTTAGTGTGTGCATACAAGTCATACGTTCGTCCTTTGTTGGAATACTGTACACCAGTCTGGTCTCCTTCCTTACTCGTTACAAGATGTACGTCTGGTCGAGCGCGTTCAGCGCTATTTTACTCGTCGACTACTTGCTAGATGCGGCCTCCCTCCCCGTCCTTATCTTGAGCGGCTAAATTTTTTGAGCTTGAACCCCTGCAGGTCCGGCGGTTTAGATTTGATTTGAAGATGTGTTATAACTGTGTATGCTAACCACTAAGCTTTGCATAAGAAATTTTTTTTCGAACACCTTTGAGAGGCCAAAACACCCCCTCCCCCCAAACCGCACACTTTAGTGCGTTCATTTTGTTTGGCCAACTCATACCTAACTTTTGTTAAGAGGCGTTGCAAAAAAAAAAATTGGGCAGGGGGGCGGATGGAATTTTTTGACCACCCATTTTTATTCGCTAATCTGAACCACTAAAGTGTGGATATTACAAAACCCAGCCGGTTCGGCTGGGGGCCCACCCCTTCCGGAGAAATCGGCGCCCAAAGTTGAAAAACCATGCTTTTTCGAGCCCGCCAATTTTTAACCGACTTCCATCTTTGACCGGGCGCCGTAAGCGCATTTTTAAAGTAATCCTCACCAAATCTGGATCATTTATAGAACCAATGACGCTCTTTCATTTGCACCTAGCGACGTCGGAGTCGGATTGTAATTGCCGATTTGACAAGCAGTTTTTTGCAGAGATTAGGCCGAAAAACACGTCTTCAGAAATACATATGTTTCACATGCGTGGCATCGAGCTATCCGGCTACAAATTTAACACAAAATAGCCCATGAAATGTGCTTTCGAAAACTGGTTTCAAATTTTTTGGATCTCTTCTAGTTTTGAAGTTATGGCCCTTCAAACTTTAGTGTCACGCACGGCCATTTTCCCCTTTTTAGCACGTTAGGTAATGGCATTTATGGAACTGGACTGTTTCGAAGGTATTACATTGTCGATAAAGCGTTGTATTAAGAGTCGTTCTCTGGTCAGATCGCGTTTTGCCCCTTTGCCCTATTCAGACCCAAAATTGAAATTTTGAGCTAGAGAGCTGCGAGTTGGCACACTAATACATACTAATGAGTTATCTTTCAGCTGCAAAGGATTAGTGGATCTGACGCTCCTGTCCTGAGATATAGCCTTCCGAAAATCGGTCCGCTTAACTATGGGACCAAAACTTCAAACTCGAATTTCTCGCTTCGTACTCGGAATTCGGACCTAAAAATTGGGGATTTTAGAGTACTTTTAGACTGCTTTAAGAAACTTTTGTCAAATTTTCGTTTTCAGAAAAAAAATTTTTTTTTCGCCCCCTTTGCGCCCCCCTAGCTCGTCTGGAACCCCCCCAACCCAGTTTTTTTTATTTCAGAAAAATGTTGCGCTATCAATTACCTACCGTTTGGTGTGAAGCATTGTTTGCTCAGACCCGTGGAGCGTGAGAAAGCTGAGGTCAAACATGCCCCGGTCGCAAAATTTTCGCACTTTTCTCAGGTCAAATATTTCCAAGTCTTGGTTTTCCACCTACTAGTAGGAATTGGGACTTAAAAATTGGGGGTTTTAGAGTACTTTTAGACTGCTTTAAGAAACTTTTGTCAAATTTTCGTTTTCAGAAAAAAATTTTTTTTCGCCCTCTTTGCGCCCCCGTAGCTCGTCTGGAACCCCCCCAACCCAGTTTTTTTTATTTCAGAAAAATGTTGCGCTACCAATTACCTACCGTTTGGTGTGAAGCATTGTTTGCTCAGACCCGTGGAGCGTGAGAAAATGGAGGTCAAACATGTCCCGGTCGCAAAATTTTCGCACTTTTCTTAGGTCAAATATTTCCAAGTCTTGGTTTTCCACCTACTAGTAGGAATTGGGACTTAAAAATTGGGGGTTTTAGAGTACTTTTAGACTGCTTTAAGAAACTTTTGTCAAATTTTCGTTTTCAGAAAAAAAATTTTTTTTGCCCCCTTTGCGCCCCCGTAGCTCGTCTGGAACCCCCCAACCCAGTTTTTTTTATTTCAGAAAAATGTTGCGCTACCAATTACCTACCGTTTGGTGTGAAGCATTGTTTGCCCAGACCCGTGGAGCGTGAGAAAATTGAGGTCAAACATGTCCCGGTCGCAAAATTTTCGCACTTTTCTTAGGTCAAATATTTCCAAGTCTTGGTTTTCCACCTACTAGTAGGAATTGGGACTTAAAAATTGGGGGTTTTAGAGTACTTTTAGACTGCTTTAAGAAACTTTTGTCAAATTTTCGTTTTCAGAAAAAAAATTTTTTTGCCCCCTTTGCGCCCCCGTGGCTCGTCTGGTAGCCCCCAAGCCAGTTTTTTTTATTTCAGAAAAATGTTGCGCTACCAATTACCTACCGTTTGGTGTGAAGCATTGTTTGCCCAGACCCGTGGAGCGTGAGAAAATTGAGGTCAAACATGTCCCGGTCGCAAAATTTTCGCACTTTTCTTAGGTCAAATATTTCCAAGTCTTGGTTTTCCACCTACTAGTAGGAATTGGGACTTAAAAATTGGGGGTTTTAGAGTACTTTTAGACTGCTTTAAGAAACTTTTGTCAAATTTTCGTTTTCAGAAAAAAATTTTTTTTGCCCCCTTTGCGCCCCCGTAGCTCGTCTGGAACCCCCCAACCCAGTTTTTTTTATTTCAGAAAAATGTTGCGCTACCAATTACCTACCGTTTGGTGTGAAGCATTGTTTGCCCAGACCCGTGGAGCGTGAGAAAATTGAGGTCAAACATGTCCCGGTCGCAAAATTTTCGCACTTTTCTTAGGTCAAATATTTCCAAGTCTTGGTTTTCCACCTACTAGTAGGAATTGGGACTTAAAAATTGGGGGTTTTAGAGTACTTTTAGACTGCTTTAAGAAACTTTTGTCAAATTTTCGTTTTCAGAAAAAAAATTTTTTGCCCCCTTTGCGCCCCCGCAGCTAGTCTGGAACCCCCAACCCAGTTTTTTATATTTTAGAAAAATGTTGCGCTACCAATTACCTACCGTTTGGTGTGAAGCATTGTTTGCCCAGACCCGTGGAGCGTGAGAAAATTGAGGTCAAACATGTCCCGGTCGCAAAATTTTCGCACTTTTCTTAGGTCAAATATTTCCAAGTCTTGGTTTTCCACCTACTAGTAGGAATTGGGACTTAAAAATTGGGGGTTTTAGAGTACTTTTAGACTGCTTTAAGAAACTTTTGTCAAATTTTCGTTTTCAGAAAAAAAATTTTTTCGCCTGCTTTTGCGCCCCCAGCTCGTCTGGAACCCCCCAAACCCCAAAATTTTTTTTTCTGAAAACGAAAATTTCACAAACGTTTGTTAACGCAGTCTAAAAGTACTCTAAAACACACAATTTTTAAGTCCCAATTCGTACTAGTTTCAGGCGTTCTGCACGTGCTGGCCGGTTGGGCTCTGGCTCCAATGGCCACCCTGGCCGGTTAAGCGGGAACGAGCGGCTTTCTTTCTTTACTTGTTTATTCTGGTTTGCTCCACTAATTTGGCAAGGAGGTCGGAAGATTCTTTGTAAATTTCATAGTTAGACCTTGCCTTGTTCTGGAGAAATCGGCGATTTTACCTCGGGTGTCTTGCACTTTGGCCTGAAGCTATTGCACTAGCCGACGCTGATTGGTTTATCGAGCAGCAAACCACGCCCACTCCACTGCTACATGCCTCTGTCTGTCACTATGGATGCCAAACAATTGATCGGTGACCCAGAGGAGTTCTCTGCTCTCAAAGATGCGGCCAAAACGTATAAGCGGCAAGTCAAGGTTATCTCTTTAAACGTGCACTCGCTGAGAGGCAAAATAGCAGAGGTGCGCGAGCTGCTGCTGGGCCAGACTGATATCGACGTGTTGCTACTGCAAGAGACCTGGCTTGACGCCAGCGCCCGAACGCATTCTTTACAAATACCCGGCTTCGTTTTGCTCACAAATTCACGAAAAACGGAAAACGTCGAACATGGTGGTGGCACAGCAGCGTATGTCAGAGCACACCTGAAGCCCGAGCTACAGAAAGAGCTAACGGTCAAAGCTGAGGGCGTACAGTACGAGCAGCTCTGTGTCAAAATGTATCCTCGCAAAAACCAGCCGATAACGCTCATTTGCTGCTACAGGCCGCCTACTGTACCTCTGCGCGCAGCACTCGACGCTTTAAACAACTCAGCCGAGCGTCTCAATGCCTGCAATGCTAAGTTTGCATTCTTCGGCGACTTTAATTGTGATTTGAGTGCCGAAGCAAATGCAGAAACACGCAGTGTGTCAGCAGTCCTTGATCAAAACGCTCTCACTCAAGCTGTCAAAACCTACACGCGTGTACAGTACCACCCCGTTAGAGACACTTTTTCAAAGACGCTGATCGACTGGGCACTGTTTTCTGAAAAACTCAACTCATCTATAACCCGAGTTTTCTGCAGTGGAATTAGTGATCACTGCCCTGTCTTTGCCTCTCTCGCAGTTGACCAACGCTACCCAAACTGGACGCAGAAACTCGTTAGAAACTACAGGAAAATCGATGAAAGGTCGTTCATTCAAGATCTTGCCAATTCTAACTGGGCTCCTGTATTTGATGCTGTTGAACAGCAAGATGTGAATCTAGCAGCTGCATTATTCTCTGAAACTTTCCAGGCTGTGCTCAACTTTCATGCACCAGCCAGATTAGTACGCGTTAAATACGGTACCTATCCATGGATAAACGCAGAGATCCGAGCCTGGATGGCCCTACGTGACAGCCACCTGCAAGCTTCTATCAGGACTCGTTCAAAAGAGGCCTGGGCTGACTACCAGCGAATACGGAATTTCACTACCTCTCTGTTCAAAGAAGCAAAGCAAGCATATTTTCGAGGCAAATTTGAGGAAACTCAGATGAACCCTCGTAAATTATGGGACACCATTCGATGTTTGCTGCCAAACCGTGCCCCTCACTCTGACTCCTTGGGGCAGGCCGAAGATCTGAAGAAAGCCGCTCTTTTCAACCAGTACTTTGCTCAAGTTGGTTTCACAGTTGCGCAGGAAGCGTCAAACAGAACAGAAATCGATGTTCAGCGTGCCGCAGACCGCATACATGCAGTCAATGAGACCTTCGCATTTCGATCGATTAAAGATCACGAATTCATGACCATTATGCGTTCATTACCCAGCTTCAAAACTCCTGGCAAAGATGGAGTAAACGGTTACGTGATCAAAATGGCACTGCCTGTTATCGGCGATTTACTACACCAGATCTACAACCTTTCGTTAGAAAGTGGAGTTTTCCCTGATATCTGGAAAGAGGCGGTAGTGATCCCGATTCTAAAATCTGGGTCTCCTCAACAGCCGGCCAACCACCGCCCAATATCATTGCTGCCGCTTTTCGGAAAAGCACTGGAGCGCTTCGTTTACAGGCAGCTCTACGCCTATTTTGACCGATTTTTGTCTGCCTCTCAGTTTGGATTTCGTTCTGGGCGATCCACTGAACATGCTATCCTGGACGTGACCAATTGCATCCAGCTTGCAACTCACAGCAAAGAGGTCACCACAGTTGCCTTACTAGATATGTCAAAGGCATTCGACTGTGTGCAACACAACATCTTATGCGCCAAGATGCAGAAATATGGCGTATCTGGCAAAGAGATCAACTGGTTCCAAACCTACCTGTCTCAACGGCGCCAGTGCGTTCGAATCGCAGCTCAGTTTTCTCCACCTCAGCTGGTCACAACCGGAGTGCCGCAAGGCTCAATTTTGGGGCCACTGCTGTTTCTTGTTTTTGTCAATGACCTGCCTGCAGTTGCACAGAAAGCCACGTGCACAATGTTCGCAGACGACATTCAGCTGCGTTTGTCTTACCGCCCCAGAGACTCCAGAGAGGCCTGGACCGAACTGCAGACAGATCTAAACGCTGTGGCTGAGTGGTGTCAATCCAACTGTCTCAAAGTGAACACGGCCAAAACACAGGTGATTACGATTGGCACCAAACAGAATCGTTCCCTGCTCGATTCCCTCCCAGCTCTGACATTATCTGAACAAGAACTTGCCAACGTTGAAGAAGCCAGAAATCTGGGAGTGATATTTGACGAAAGCCTAAATTTCTTCTCTCACCTGAAGGAAGTCTCGTCACGAGCCAAGCGAGATTTATTCGCTATCAGCCGTGTCAAAGACTGTATTCCTCGGCCCATTCTCATACGTACGATCAAGGCGACCGTTCTGCCGAAAATCTACTACTCATCATCTGTAATCCAAGCTGCTCCAGTTTCATACATCAAGCAAACGCTAAGTCCTGTTGTCAATTTTGCGGCCAAATCCGTTTTTGGTCTGCGCAAATATGATCGTGCCAGTGAATCGAGGAGACAAGTGGGGCTGCTTGACCCTGTCCTGGAGCTAAAGAAACGCACGCAAATCCAAGCCTATAAGATGTTTCTTAGTCAAGATACTATCGGCGCCACCGAAATCAGTCATAGAAGGCGGTCGGCTCGGCTAAGTCAAGTGCCAAAGTTCACTGTGCCCAATTTTACCACAGATTCTGCTAAGAGGTCGTTCAGTTTTAGGGCACCAACGCTGTTAAACGAGATCTGTGAGGCATTGCAGTTTGACTGTTTGAGGAATCCCCCTAGTTTGGTGAAGTTTAAGATGTGCATTGATAGGTTTTATGACGGCAAACTGTAAATTGATTAGATTATCTACGACTGCGTGTCATGTTTTTACATGTGACTAGCCACTTGGCTATATCATGCGGTTCGTATAAAGTTTCAAGTTTCAAGTTACTAGTAGGTAGAAAACCGGACTTGGAAATATTTGACCTAAGAAAAGTGCGAAAATTTTGCGACTGGGACATGTTTGACCTCAATTTTCTCACGCTCCACGGGTCTAGGCAAACAATGCTTCACACCGAAGGGTAGGTAATTGGTAGCGCAACATTTTTCTGAAATAAAAAAAACTGGGTTGGGGGGTTCCAGACGAGCTACGGGGGCGCAAAGGGGGCGAAAAAAAATTTTTTTCTGAAAACGAAAATTTGACAAAAGTTTCTTAAAGCAGTCTAAAAGTACTCTAAAACCCCCAATTTTTAAGTCCCAATTCCTACTAGTAGGTGGAAAACCAAGACTTGGAAATATTTGACCTAAGAAAAGTGCGAAAATTTTGCGACCGGGACATGTTTGACCTCAATTTTCTCACGCTCCACGGGTCTGGGCAAACAATGCTTCACACCAAACGGTAGGTAATTGGTAGCGCAACATTTTTCTGAAATAAAAAAAACTGGGTTGGGGGTTCCAGACGAGCTACGGGGGCGCAAAGGGGGCGAAAAAAAATTTTTTTTTCTGAAAACGAAAATTTGACAACAGTTTCTTAAAGCAGTCTAAAAGTACTCTAAAACCCCCAATTTTTCGGTCCAAATTCCAAGTATGAAGCGAGCAATTCGAGTTTGAAATTTTGGTCCCATAGTTAAGCGGACCGATTTTCGGAAGGCTATATCTCAGGACAGCAGCGTCAGATCCACTAATCCTTTGCAGCTGAAAGATAACTCATAAGTATGTATTAGTGTGCCAACTTACAGCTCTCTAGCTCAAAGTTTCAATTTTGGGTCTGAATACTGAAACTCGATGTGACCAGAGAACGACTCTTAAGAGTCAGTCTCTGGGCCAATCGAGTTTCAGTATTCAGACCCAAAAATGAAACTTTGGCGTGGAGGGCTCAAAGTTGGAGGACTAATACGTATGGGTAGGTTATATAACCACCGCAAAGGATATCCCGATTCGACGCTCCACGCTCGAGATACGGCCTTCTGAAAATCGGTCCGCTTAACTATGGGACCAAAACTTCAAAATCGAATTTCTAGCGCACTAATCAGTGTTGGGACTTAAAAATTGGGGGTTTAGGGTAACTTTTAGAGTGCTTTCAGAATCGACGGTCGAATTCCATTTTCAATGAAAAAAAAATTTTTCGACCCCCTTTGGAGCCCCCTAGCTCGTCTGGAACCCCCCCTACACCGTTTTTTTTATTTCAGAATATTGTAGCGCTATCAATTCCCTACAGTTTGGTATAAGCCACATTGGCTGACCCGTGGAAGAAAGCGGTGAAATATGGCTTCAAAGTTGAAAAATCCTCAAATTTTTAGTTTCGGTACTGCACCAAAATTTCCTGGTGGAGTTTCTAGCGCACTAATCAGTGTTGGGACTTAAAAATTGGGGGTTTAGGGTAACTTTTAGAGTGCTTTCAGAATCGACGGTCGAATTCCATTTTCAATGAAAAAAATTTTTTTCGACCCCCTTTGGAGCCCCCTAGCTCGTCTGGAACCCCCCTACACCGTTTTTTTCATTCAAGAATATTGTGGCGCTATCAATTCCCTACAGTTTGGTATAAGCCACATTGGCTGACCCGTGGAAGAAAGTGGTGAAATATGGCTTCAAAGTTGAAAAATCCTCAAATTTTTAGTTTTGGTACTGCACCAAAATTTCCTGGTGGAGTTTCTAGCGCACTAATCAGTGTTGGGACTTAAGAATTTGGGGGTTTAGGGTAACTTTTAGAGCACTTTCAGAATCAATGGTCGAATTCCATTTTCAATGACAATATTCTGAAATAAAAAAAACGGTGTAGGGGGTTCCAGACGAGCTAGGGGGCTCCAAAATGGGTCGAAAGAAATTTTTTTCGTTGAAAATGGAATTCGACCGCTGATTCTGAAAGCACTCTAAAAGTTACCCTAAACCCCCAATTTTTGAGTCCCAACACTGATTATTGCGCTAGAAACTCCAGCAGGAAATTTTGGTGCAGTACCAAAACTAAAAATTTGAGGATTTTTCAACTTAGAAGCCATATTTCACCACTTTCTTCCACGGGTCAGCCAATGTGGCTTATACCAAACTGTAGGGAATTGATAGCGCTACAATATTCTGAAATAAAAAAAACGGTGTAGGGGGGGTCCCAGACGAGCTAGGGGGCTCCAAAATGGGTCGAAAAAAATTGTTTTCATTGAAAATGGAATTCGACCGTTGATTCTGAAAGTACTCTAAAAGTTACCCTAAACCCCCAATTTTTAAGTCCCAACACTGATTAGTGCGCTAGAAATTCGATTTTGAAATTTTGGTCCCATAGTTAAGCGGACCGATTTTCAGAAGGCCGTATCTCGAGCGTGGAGCGTCGAATCGGGATATCCTTTGCGGTGGTTATATAACCCATCCATACGTATTAGTCCTCCAACTTTGAGCCCTCCACGCCAAAGTTTCATTTTTGGGGTCTGAATATGGCAAAGGACCAAGACTCGATCGGTTCAGAGACTGACTCTTAATTTAATTTTTACTTTACTATTGGCTCTTAATTTTACTTTTTACTATTATTTTACTACTAGTAAAATACCATTAGTATTACTAATTTAGTATTACTAATATACCATTAGTATTACCATTACCATACTATAGTAAAATAACAGTAGAATCTGGTATCGGCACGAACATTGGCGCTTGCCAAAAGGTCGATTTTTTGTCAGGCCCCTTTCTTCTAAGCAAAGTACAATATGCAAATTTCAAGAACAGTACAGTAATCTCATTGATGAGAGGAACAGATCCATATATACATGTATGGGGTTTTGACCAGGGCCACATAAGATATGTTGGGCTATGCCTTTCTGAAATTTAGGTGGACACCCTAACTTCGAGGTCAAATTTCTAGCAAAAATCAAAGCTGTAGAGCAAATGCAATGTGACCGCTGGATTCAGCATGTCCGAAATAATATAGAACCGTGAAGCTGAAATTGGTTGGAGGAAAGAACCCCATGTGTTCGATCTTCAATGAATTTTTGTGCTTAACTATGGGAGAGCAAAATTTTGACCGCTTGTCGGCGTTAGAAAACCGAGTGTAACTTTGACAGGGTTGTTCGTAGACCCATATATGGTAGCATTTTCGAGATGCCTGAAGATTGGGGAATGCGAATCTGGTATCGGCACAAAAATTGGCAAAAATCGATTTTTTTGTCAGGCCTCTTCCTTCTAACTAAAGTTCAATATGCAAATTTCGAGTACAGTATAGTAGTCTCGTTGATGAGAGGAACAGATTCATATATACATGTATGGGGTTCACACTACGCATAAATTCAGGACAGTGCCGGATGTACCAACAATTATTTTACCCCTTTTTTTTTTTTCCCTATTTTTCATCGATATTACTATACTCTGCCCCCCCCCCATTATTTTTTTACTTTTCCCCTTTCTGGTGCTTCTCTTCTCTCCCCCCTTTCCCTTCTTCTTTCTTTTACAGTATAGATAAAAAAATGTCCCATCGCTTTTTCGGCCTTCACTCAAACGTTTCGTTCTCAGTCACTTCTTTACCGTTTGGCTCAAATTTTCAGCAAAAATTAACAACATGGTTGGCTAAATATTCTGCAAGTGTGGTGCCAAAATTCCGACTTATACTGGTTTTATGACGCGAAAACTAGGAATGAGGGTGGTCCACGCAAATTTAATTTTTTTCGGTAATACAAGGAGTACAGTGCTGAAACTTGCAGGAATGATTGGTGTTGCTATTGGGCATAACATACTAAGCGGGCAGCCCTGTAGCTCAAAGGGCACTAAAATGGGGGAATTTCAAAAACATGACGAAATATGACTTTTCTTCGTAAAACCGGCAAAATGACGATTCTAAAGAGTTTTAATTTTCAAAAAACGCTGCAGGGATGGTTACTATGGTGTGGAACAGAGCTTAAATATCAGGTTCATTTATTTGTCGAACTTCCTGCTACAATCTATGTTGATTAACAACAGATTCAGTGCTTTGATTCTAGAAGGTGCAGATTTCTTAACTATGGGATTTTCACTCATGTTTTTGAAATTCCCCCATTTTAGTGCCCTTCGAGCTACAGGGCTGCCCGTTTAGTATGTTATGCCCAATAGCAACACCAATTATTCCTGCAAGTTTCAGGACTGTACTCCTTGTATTACCGAAAAAAAATAAATTTGCGTGGACCACCCTCATTCCTAGTTTTCGGGTCATAAAACCAGTATGAGTCGGAATTTTGGCACTAAACTTCCAGAATATTTAGCCAACCATGTTGTTAATTTTTGCTGAAAATTTGAGCCAAATCGGTAAAGAAGTGACTGAGAACGAAACGTTTGAGTGAAGGCCGAAAAAGCGATGGGACATTTTTTTTATCTATACTGTATATGTGAGAGTATATGTCGAAAAAATAAGAGCCCCAAAGTATGAGCTCCGGTGGACCCCCCAGAGCGCCAGGCCCCCCTCCAAAGTAGGGGTGGTCGGGCTGAAAAAAAGAAAAAAGTGCCCTAACTTCAAAACATGATTTTTAGCTCGTGCTTGCTCCTAGGATGAAAGTTGGCACACAAACAGATGGTATCTAAAGTGCGGTTGGATGCTCCGTACCGGAGTTATAGGCTAAAAACGCGGTTTTACACCAATTTTGTGCCACACCGAGAAACACGTTTGACCAAATTTCCATACATTAGGATCCTAGGCGAGGTCCAGTTTTTATATATAATATAGCCTAGTAAATTCCCTACATGCAAACTTTAGGCGTAGATTTCAGCCCGACCACCCCTACTTTGGACTTGGAGGGGGGCCTGGCGCTCTGGGGGGTCCACCGGAGCTCATACTGTGGGGTTCTTATTTTTTCGTCATATACTCTCACATATATAAAAATGAGGCAAATCGGTGATGTGACCCTGACCCGATTTCGGGAGGCTCCCTTATCAAACGCTAAGTCCTCTCAGAAATTGCGTCTTAAAACTAAACTCATAACTAAGTAACTCGATAATTTTTTACTAACTTACTAAACTCGAAATCAAATTCAAAATGAGCAGATTTATACCATATACCATCAGAAATGGGCTAGCATTTCGGCTGAGGGGGTGGTAAATTTAAAATCCTGAGGGGGGCTAAGGGGCTAGCGGCGTCAGAGGGGTTTGAGGGGATGCTAAGCCACAAAGTCCGATTTTTGACTAAGATCAACGTTTCTAGGCTTATTTTTTCGGTTAAATACTTTAAAATAGGCTATTCTGAGCGCAATTTTGGGAACTTTGATTGTACTATTTTCAATTGAAGTACATTCTGGCAAAGGTTTCTACATACAGAAAAGCTTCCCAGAGTGGTTGAAGCGATCTATTCAATTGATTGTGCAGTATGGCAACAAGAAAGCATGACAGTACTGTATGTACTGCACGTTTATCGGGGGGAGGGGGTCCCCAGAAACGACGCAAGGCGATTTTGGGTGGAGGGGGGTCCGAAAAATCGGGATTTCGGAACGACGTCGTTTATGGATGGCCCCTATGTAAAACACTTGCATTTCAGGGCAAGCAGTGTACTACACCCCTAGGGAACAACTGGACTGCAAAAAAAAATACCGCTACGCCGTTCTCGAGATTAACATTGGACCAATTCGGTACACACTTCGAATATATAGAAAGGGAGAGAGATGCGGCATCGATGGGGCTGTGAGGAATGGTCCTTTCCCGTGCAGCAAAAAACCAAGTCTATTCCAAATCATTCTACAAACACATAGGCAAGATTCATGAGTAGACTGAACAGCAAGCAGTTTGTTCGGTATAAACAGTGCTTCTTGGCATAAAAACGCATAACAATCACATTGCAACACATAGTGTAGCTACTGTGAAAAACATATATGTTTTTTGTATATGTTTTGAAACATAAATATGTTTCTTTTTTGGGAAACATATATGTATATATATGCATTCAAATATGTTTACAGTTTCAAATATGTTTTTATGTATATGTTTCTGTGGCCAATATGTTTTCGAAAACATAAACATATTATAGCAGTAGGCGTCTCTTAAACTTAACTACTGTATGCTGCATGGCGCAGTGGAAATTCCTCCGATAGTCACTCATCCGGTGGAAATTCCTCCGGCCAGAACTCCTCCGGTTCATATTCCTCCGTGTGGAAATTCCTCCTCGTGGAAATTCCTCCGTTTAAAATTCCCCCTTCTGAAATTCCTCCGTTTTATATTCCTCCGCTTAAAATTCCTCCGTTTTAAATTCCCCCGTTTTTAATTCCTCCTGATAGATATTCCTCCGTTTAAAATTCCTCCTGGTGGAAATTCCTCCGAACATTATCCTGATTCTGAAGCCTTTTCTGTATCATTTTGCTTAGTATTGCATTTGATCTGTGCCGTCTTTGGTCTTTGATTGACATGTTAATTAAATGTCACTCTTTATTGCCTTGCATACATGTACTAGGGGGGGTTTGGGGGGGGGGTTTCCCCCCCCCCCCCTGGAAAGGCCAAAGCCCCCCCCCCACCCCCCCCCCCCGAGACAGGTTAAGGGACCCCTCCCCCTGACCAAAAATACAAGTACTAGTAGTGGCTCCAGTATTAACAAACTGGGTCAGAAATCACTAATTTTTAGCCTAAAATTCACTTGAAAAGCCTTTGGAAACCGAATTTGGCGTTTCCACTGCTGATATTTAAGAAAAATCGGTGTTTTTGGAAGCTCTTTTTGTCATTTTTTGCTTGTTTTTAGCTTTAAAACGCTATTTGGCAGCTTAAAATAGCGATTTTTAGCGTCCTTACTGAGAAAAACGTGCTAAAAACGCATTTCTAGGCGTTTTGGAACTTTTTGAAATTTGGGACCCCCCACCTGGGCGAAACCCCCCTCGACCCCCCCCTGAGGAAAACCCCCCCACCCCCCTCCCCCCAGGTCGGCCCGGAGCTGTTACATGTATGTTGCCTTGTCAGTCAAGAGATAATTGGTTCACTTATCGCCTGGGGCGGACAACAGGAACCGGCTAACTTTGTAATGAGGTTTTTGGCCGCTCCGCACCAATCAACGTAAAGGTTGCTAGTTGCCGGACTGTGGCAAGGCTACCTGGTCCTTGACGTATCCGGATCTCGTACACACCTGTTAGCATGGTGGAGCGGGTTTTTGAATTCGACTATGATGTGGCAGGCTCAGAAAGAGGAAAACCTCTCCTGACCTACCGGGTTTTTCCGTATAAACGCCCCCCCCCAAATAGTGGCCCCTGGGCGTTTATTTGGAAAGGCTTTCCAAATATACGCCCATGGACGTTTATTAAGATAAAACATTTTGTCCAGGAAAAGATTAAAAATATGATGAAAAATGGGTTAAAACCTCATAAATTGGGGCTAGAAGCATGAGTTTCAGTATAGAAAGACGATATTGTCAGTTGTTGTTGAAGAATCAGTGCAAAAAATCAACTCACAGACAGACCGCGCTCAGCCAGAAAGCAGTTGCCAATTCCAATTAAACGTACATGTACAGTACTTTCCAAATAGCCGCCCCTGGGCGTTTATTCAGATTAGAACAGAATCTGTGAAAAGTGCCAAAACTAAATAAACGCCCATGGGCGTTTTTACGGAAAAACCCGGTGCCAGGTCATCCGCCGAAGGAGCGAAGGGGTTGGGAGTAGGGATGCAAATGGTATCCGGTATTATTTGGTATTATTCGGTATTATTTGGTATTTTCTAGGTATTTGGTATTATTTGGTATTTGGTATTTTTTATACCAAATAGTTTTAATAACTAAACAGTTAGCATTTAAGCGATAAATTCTGCATATTTTGCGACTGTATACCATGTCAGAGCTCTTCTGTTCAGAGGTTTCTCTATATTTCTAATTTACTAAAAGTTTAACAATGCAGATACGCAGAACAAGACGTCTCTTTACCGTTTCTGAGCAACAAAACAACAAAGACCAGTTTAGCTTATAACAACCATTCATGGAAAATTCTCGAAAAGTGGGAGGGGGCCCCCATGAAACGACGCAAGGCGATTTTGGGGGAAGGGGGGTCCGAAAAATCGGGATTTTGGAACGACGTCGTTTATGGGCGGCCCCTTTATCGAGACCGAGCCTAGACCGCAAACGTCACAACGTGCTTGCCCATTTCCCGAGTAAGTGAAAAACCATCAAATTCTGCTCGTTTTCTTTCTCGGCATGACTAGATTTCTTTTAGGTGCAACAAAAACTCTTCCACTGAGGCAAAACTTATATATTTTTTGCTGAAAAAACAAAAAGTATGACTTTGCGCTCATTCCAAACAGCTAGCGACCAGTTTATCAACTATTTGGAATTATTTGGTATTATTTGGTATAGAAAATACCATCTGGTATTTGGTATTTGGTATTTTTGATACCATTTGCATCCCTAGTTGGGAGGGGTCTGGCGCCGGCCGGGTTGTTTGGGAGGGGAGCTGGGCAATAAAAAACGCTCAAAGACGCAAAAAATGGCAATTTTTAGGCTAAAAATCGTCAGAAATCGCTAATTTGTGCTGAAATACAGCTAAAAAGTGCTGTTTTACAGGCGATTTTGGCAATTTTTGTGTCTGAAATTGTAAAAAATCGCAAAAATTTGCTCCAAAAATACTTACCAGAAAAATCAGAGGGGGTCGGAAAAATCGTCTCGGAGGGGGGTCCCGATCGGGGCAGATCCCCAGACCTCCTGTTACATGTATGCTGTAGACACTATACTGCAATTCTTTGAGGTCAGGAATTTATCATCAAGCCTCAAGTACGTATGTCTCAAAAAACCTGGATTTTAAGCAGATCAATCGATTCATCAGGTCACGGTGCATCAGAAACCGTGCTCAGCATTTCGATTTTCGACCGTTATTAGCTCTGCACTTGCTCAAAATGTTCAGTGCAAACGGTGAAAATTAGATAATTGCTGTACATTTTTGAGTACCCAGCTTGTTAACTGTGGTACCGCCAAGTTTTTGAAACGGTTGTTTCAAACAGCCTGCGTCGCAGAATGAGTTTAAATGTTATGTCTTCTCGGTATTTCTTTCGTAGCAGTGTGATAATAAAGACTTTAACGAATGCCTAGTTTTAAATGTTTGATTGTTTCACCACAATATGCAATAAGTAAACTGTAGACAGAATGCATAATAAATATTGCGTAATGAACTTCACATGCGCATGCCTATACGTATGCACTCTGAAATGCAATGCGTACTTTGAACAGCGATGTGCTCAATCCATAAACGATTACAACTAAATGCGGTTGGTCACCTGATTGCATTCATGCATACCTAGATGATTCAGCTTTGAAATGCTGTAAATAATAGAACATAATTATTTGGCATTTGTCAAGTCATAGAGCTCAAATCCTTCAGAGCTATATGGTTGGAACTCTAGCATTCCATCTGAAGCACTCCAATACAGTTCACAAATTTCTTCAGCCCTGTTGTAACTGAACGCCTGACAGGGAAGTTCTTTCTTGCACTGCTGAGCGCACAACATACACGTGGCGAGTGGTTGGGTGCTGAAATTTGTGTTCAGATTGCCTCTTTTGTTCGTTCCGATTTTCTTGAAGCTCAGTGAACTGTCATCATCATCTGCAAGGAACTTTAGAAAAACTACAGAACATTGGCTTAGAGTATAATACGATAGCCTACCATATTGACAAAGTAGCTGGAGAGTGGTCTGGTAAGCAACATAATTCATGCGTTGCACATTGGAAATCAACTGTGCTGCAAACTCCTGACCTTCGGAGTTATTAGGTTCACCAGAATGCCAGAAAGAACCCAAGTTCTTTGTTGGCCAGCTGCGACCATCTTTGTGAACAAACGCCCAGCCATTCTTTGGCCCAAGCGTTTTGACAATTCGTTCAATCCCTAACCAGCATGCAGCTAAAATATAAGTTAGCCCATCTTTGAACATCAACCACCATCACCGTAATTCGGTTCATTGGTCAAACAGTTTGTCGGTCGGTCGGTCGGTCGGTCGGTCGGTCGGTCGGTCGGTCGGTCGGTCGGTCGGTCGGTCGGTCGAGAAGCCTTTCTTACGACTCTTGCACAAAGAAGTCAATGTGGCCATTAGTCTGTGTGAATTCAAGTAGGTCAGATGTCCTTCAGGAAACAGACTACAGCTGTTTTTTGCATCGTTAAACTTGTAAGCTGTGTTGTTGTACACTATACAAGAGCGTTGATAGTAAACTGCATTCGACATTGCTTGACATGCAGCTTTGATTCCTAAAATCGAAGTCATCGTCTGAACAACAACCAGCCATTTCACAATACCAAATTTTGAACAATTTTTGCCACAATAGTCCGTTCCAACACAATCACAGTAGTAATCTGGACCAGACAGGTC
>JASANB010007316.1:0-14465 GCA_030248155.1 Sabatieria punctata | reverse complement strand
TCTCAGATTTATTATCCGCTTCATATTGCACCAAAAGTTAAGCAGTTTCTAATCTTCTGTAAATAACTCCTGTACTGGAAACCGTGTAACAACGTCATCCTCCCTCGAGACTTACTTACTTACTTACTTACTTACTTACTTACTTACTTACTTACTTACTTACTTACTTACTTACTTACTTACTTACTTACTTACTTACTTACTTACTTACTTACTTACTTACTTACTTACTTACTTACTTACTTACTTACTTACTTACTTACTTACTTACTTACTTACTTACTTACTTACTTACTTACTTACTTACTTATACTTACTTACTTACTTACTTACTTACTTACTTACTTACTTACTTACTTACTTACTTACTTACTTACTTACTTACTTACTTACTTACTTACTTACTGACTTACTTACTTACTTACTTACTTACTTACTTACTTACTTACTTACTTACTTACTTACTTACTTACTTACTTACTTACTTACTTGCACATGTAACAAGTCATCCGCCGATGGGGGAGGGAGGGTTGGGGGGGGGTCTGGCGCCGGCCGGGGGGTCTGAGCCAAAATTTTGGGAGGGGGGTAGGGCACTAAAAAACGCTCAAAAATCGAAAAAATCGCAATTTTTGGGCTAAAAATCGCCAAAAATCGCTAATTTGGGCTGAAATACAGCTAAAAAGTGCTGTTTTGCAGGCGGTTTTGGCAATTTTTGTGTCTGAAATTCAAAAAATTGCAAAAAATTGCTCAAAAATTTACTTGCCAGAAAAATCGGGAGGGGGGGTTGGCGAAATCGTCTCGGGGGAGAGTCTGGCCTAAGTCGGGTGGGGGGCAGGCCCCCCCAGACCCCCCTGTTACATGTATGCCTCTGGTATTTAGTGTACCAGTGATATTCAACTCAAGCATGTGTCTACATTGTACTATTGGAACTGATATTGCGGTTGGTAGAAAAACACCCCCATCTCGATACTAAATGAAGAGAATTTGCTTAATGAACACACAAAACAATGAATGAACCGATAGAAAGCCGGGTGTTTCACAAATCTTTCATCACATAGGGTTACATTGCACTATAGATATAACTGCGTAACTATACCAAACCGTTCCGCTATACACACCATACTAAAGTTTGGATAAATGTATACCATAGTTTCCGGGCGTAAAATCAGGAACCGACCCCAGATTCAAATAAATACTTTTATGATCATAACTAACTATAAATTAACAAGTTTCATCAATAAATATCGATTATCGATTATTTTTTTGGCAAAGGTTCAAAATTTCAAAATCGTCCAAAATGGTCATGTTATATATCATTTGAAAGCCCTTCATCTGACGAGTCTAATGATCACTACATCAGCATAGGACACGCCCCAGGGGCCTGTTTTGCCAAATATAACAGTACCCCTAGAGACGCATCGGTATAGGCACGCTCTGGAGGGCCTATTTTCCAAATATAAAAATACGCCTAGGGGTACGCATCACTATACTGATGCGTCCCCTAGGGGTACTTTTATGTTTTTAAAACAGGCCGCCCTCCGGAGCGTGCCTTATACTGATGCGTCCCCTAGGGGTACTTTTATGGTTTTTAAACAGGCCCTCTGGAGCGTGCCCTATACCGATGCGTCCCCTAGGGGTACTTTTATGTTTTTAAACCAGGCCCCCCGGAGCGTGCCTATACGATTCAGGTGCGATACGCCGACTTAATTGCCCATCGAGAGGTGCGATACGCCGACCGGTGCGAAACGCCGAGCAGAGAGGTGCGAAACGCTGACTTGATTGACAGGTGCGATACGCCGACCAGAGAGGTGCGAAACGCTGACTTGATTGACAGGTGCGATACGCCGACCAGAGAGGTGCGAAACGCTGACTTGATTGACAGGTGCGATACGCCGACCAGAGAGGTGCGAAACGCTGACTTGATTGACAGGTGCGATACGCCGACTGCCAGTACAGTAGGAAGGCGCCAGTTTTGAATGCTTCCCTTATGGCACACATTGTACATAATTTATCTGGCTAAAACAATAGATTTAAGATGAAACAATATCGGAAAACCGAATACCCACTTTTGAAGAGCCCGATGTTGAATACCAAATATTTTTCAGACTGGGACCAAGAACTACTGAATTACAGAAAATTTTTTTAAAAATGTTGGTTTATAATGATTATTGGGTGTTGTTGTGTAAAAAGCAAAACGGAATATTACCAAAACAGTCTCTCAGCTTAAAGCAACATCAATATGTATTACTACACCAAGCTACAGCGGCTGTGCCTAACTTTCAATTTAGGGTCTCAATAGTCATACTCGATCTGACCAGCCAGAAAGCGACTGTTACCTTTCGATTTTTAACGTGCGCCTTAGCTAGGGTGCTAAATTGCATAAAAGGTGAAAAAGTAAGGCATGTGCAATGCTAACTCCAGATGAGACCGAAAGCTAAAAGACCGTCTGCTCAAACAAATGTCTGCACTTAAATCGGACAATTTCCAAAACTACAGCCAATACTGTACGTCTTCCTGTACTTCTGTACTGGTCTGTAATGGCTTTCCCTAAGCAAATACTAGAGAGTACACAAACATTAAATATACTGCTGCCTGCAGCACTACAACAATTTCATGTTTTCGAAATGAATTAATAAAATTCGATTGAAAAGAGTCGATTTCGTTTCAAAAGCTAAATTGGTTATTCCCTTGTCTTTTTATTGTGTTTTCTGTCTTTAGAAGCCAACGCACCGAATTCAAGTTTAGCAACTTTAGTCTACCTATCTACAGTGTACGTAGGTAGCACATGCTTGATTGAACGTGTGACAGTTCGAGGGCTCCCCAAACCATAAATCCTCTATCATTGGGCAGTCGGCGTTTTGCACCTCTTTAGTCCGCATAACGCACCTTAACGTGGGCACATATATGCCTACTTCGTTTGTATATGTATATGTATATGTACAGGGTGTGCCAAAAAAAAACAACCCAGCAGATTTTTCGCTGTAGCAACCGCAAATCTCAACCGATTTGAATAAATCCTTTTTTAAATAAAAGATAAATAAATTCTTAAAAGATTGCTGAAATTTTCATTAATGTACTCTGCTTAGTTCCTGAGATATTGGCTCTCAAAGTCAAAACAGTGATTTTGGCAGTGAACATGAGCGATTTTCTATTATTCCACTGCACTTCGTAATAAATCGGATTCCTGCTACTGCTAAGGGCTCTTGGAGGCTTTACAGGTGACACAGAAACTCGGTTTACTTCAACACTAATGTATCATTAGCCCCAGCAGTAGGAATCTGCTTTATTATGAAATGCAACGGAATCGCTCTTGTTCTTTGCCAAAATCTGTTTCGACTTCGCAGGCAAAAATCTCAAGAACTAAACTGTGAATCTCAATAAAAATTGCACCAATCTTTGAAGAATTTATCAGTCTTTCATTCAAAAAAGGGTTCATTCAAATCGGTTCAGATTCATGGTTGCAAAAGTAAAAAATCTGCTGGGTTGTTCTTTATCACTCTTGTTCATTGCCAAAATCTTTGTTTTGACTTTGAGGACAAATATCTCAGGAACTAAGCAGGCTATCTTAATAAACGGTACATCAGTCTTTCGAGAATTTATTTATCTTTCATTTAAAAAAGGATTCATTCAAATCGGTTGAGATTTGCGGTTGCTACAGCAAAAACTCTGCTGGGTTGTTTTTTTTTGGCACACCCTGTATATATACAAATGCACATTAGTTTGTATATGTATATGTATATATACATATACAAACAAAATTTCAATATTGCATATTTTTTTGTATATTTGTATATTAAGAACATTATAAATTTTCTGCTGGAAAGCATGATTTCGACAAACCAGGTGGGTTAGGGGTACCATGACGGGTGTAATTATCATATGGTAGGGCGTTGTAGGGCTAGCCAACGTGAAATATTCTCAAATTGCATGAGTGTATTCCGATTTCAGGCAGTTCTCCCAACCGGTGCGAACTCTATTAAGTGATACTGCCCTCAGTCTAAAATTTTTACCAGCCAAAATTTATGTTGTTGCTAAAACTCAGGCTTTTTTAGGATCCGTAATATCAAGAAAATTTTTGTGCGGTGTGGGTAAGTCACCGGTGGTCGAAAATCTTTAAGTAATACAAATGCTAGCAACAAATTCAAACTTACGCTTTAGGTACACCCCTTAGTTTTAGGTTAACAGGTATGTTAAGGCTTAGGTTCTGGCTTTAGACTTCGATTCAGGCCTACTAGGCTCGTACATAGGTATAGTTTTAAGCAGAAATAGCCCCTGAAATCGTTATTACACATCATAGGGAGAATGGCTGAACGGGTTTATCTGAAAAACTAATAACACGTTTAAAACTGGGATGAAACGAAAAGGGAAACGTGCGGGATTCGATTATCAATTTTGTCGTCGCCTACTATTCCATTTTTTCGTTTCAAACAGCAAAACTCATTGCGAAATACTTCTAAAACGAAGATGAATAATATTTGGTCTTAATGCAGACGAGGCTAAACCGTAAATTTAACAAATTCTTCTGGAAAAGTTGAAGACATAGGCTCAAAATACAAAAACACCCGAAATAACTGTAAAAATATCTCAATTACCGTACGAAAGTGGCCAAAATGTGCTAAACTACTTACTGCAAAAATATACAAATGAAAATATACAAACCGTTTGTATATCAAGTCTGTTTGTATATGTATATTGAATATTGCATCAGCAGTCCGTTTGTATATGTATATGTATATGTATATCCAAAACATTTGTATATATATACAAATTTGTATATGTATATTTGAATATACAAACCCACACTAACGCACCTAATTGTAGGCGGAGTTTATTGAGTCGGCGTTTCGCACCTCTTAGTCGGCGTATCGCACCTTTCTGATCAGTCGGCGTATCGCACCGGTCGGCGTATCGCACCAACACCGCCTATACTGATGCGTCTCTAGGGGTACCTTTATATTTGGCAAAACAGGCCTCCCGGGACTGATTTAGTGATCATTAGACTCGCCAGGCGAAGGGCTTTCAAATGATATATAACATGACCATTTTGGACGTTTTTGGAATTTTGCCAAAAAATAATCGATAATCGATATTTATCGATAAAACTTGTTAATTTATAATTAGTTATCATTATTAAAAGTGTTTATTTCAATCTGGGGTCGGTTCCTGATTTTACGCCTGGAAACTATACATTTACCAAAGTTTGATCAACCAAATAAAGCGCTGACATTGATACATTATGGTGAGTGACGCGCAGAAATAAGAACATCTGTAAGTTTGTCTCACAGACTTCGTCTTCTCTTTTGTCTTGGTCGACTTTTTCTTTTGTTTCTAAATTCATTCTTAAATGATTGAAACTGCATGTCAGTGTTGCGACATCGCAAGTAGAACATGTCCATGTCTCTATGAATATCTCTTATTTCCCTGTGCAGAACGTCCATGTTGCGCTGTTGCTGTTCAAAGTAAAGCTGCAGTTCGTGTTTAGAAACACATTGATTTTTGAAATGAATTTGTTCATCAGTTTCTGTCAAAGTTGCTCGTCTGAAGTTCATGTATTCTAGACTACGAATCCTATTCATTTGCTATGAAACTAAAAAATACTTTTGAACTGCAGCAAGTGGCGGTGGAGGATTTATGTTCGTGATCACAGCCGGATAAACCTGAGTCCATTTTCTGCGTTTGATGTTTCCTGCTAGTTGTTTGTTTGCATTTCTATCTGCACATGTCTCGAAGACCAGTTTTATAAAATAAACCACCGCATGCAGAATTCCAATTATGCTGAGTCCAATCAATAGGTCCATCTGGCCACCCAAGTTGCTAAGAAAAACTTCCCAGGTCGGTTCACGATGGATGTGGTACTCCGGAAATGTTCTCTGAAGTAAGTTATTATTGAATATAAAGTTGCTGATGTACAAATAGAATCCTTGCGCACTTCTTTAGTCGTTACAATTCCTGCATAAGTTATTCCATAATCTTCAAGAACATAGGCGCTATCGGAATGGTAGACAGTTGGCTGTACCCATTCTGACTGGCAAACCTTTTCATGGCATCCATTTTTACACTTGCTGATATTCAGTTTCGCTGAGTTACATGCATTAACAGTGCATGGCACTGAGCTATTAGCAATATGCTGGCCATGCGTTGCATAGAGGGTCCATGAAATGCATTGACAATTTTCACTGAACAGTTCAAACTGACACTTATCCATGCATAACCGGTTTGGCATGTCCAGAACACAACTAAAAATAATTTTCCACACTGTTGAGTTTATAGTTCTGCTCACCTGTCTTCATCCTGCACATGATTTACATACTTTCCAGTTATCTCCATCTCAGCTCTTGTCAGCTGTTTATGTTTTAGTGGTATGACTGTGTCAGAAATTACTAAACTGATGTCTCTGACTTCTATTTTCGGAAATGCGCTAATCTCCAGGTACTGCATTTGTGAGGTTTTTTGAGGAATGCGACCATAAAATGTAAACCGACGTTCTGGGTAGTAGGAATCGGAGCACACCTTTTCTATGGAAGCTAATCTCAGTTCTATCTCATCTATTCTATTGTTGTTCGCGTCATTTATAGTTTGATTCAGATTTTTTGGTGGCTTTCCACTCTGCTGGTATTTTGCTTTATATGATGAAATAAACGCTAATTCTTTCATGGTTCTGGCCACTTTAAGCTGCAACTGGTCTAGCAATTGTTCCGAAACCTTGTCAACAATTTGTCTGAACGTCAGATTTAGTCTTGCAGCACTTTCAGAGAGCCAACCAGAGGATTTGTTGATGTTTAGACCGCAGAAAGCGTTTACTTCACTGTGATCTTTGTGATATGTGGCGTTAGTTTTCTGATTGTCATCAGGATTACTTGGATCTTGCTGTTCTTCAGTGTCACCAGTAGTACTGTCACAGGCATCTATGTCAGGTTGATCATCTGCTGGCTTAGGTTGATGTGCTTGCAGATCCAAGATTATTTCATACAAAAGTTGTTGCTTGGTTGGAACTCTCCAATGAAACTGCTTTAGCAGCTCTGTTTCGTAGGAACTGTAGTTCTTCGATTGCAAAAACTTATGATAAGAGTTGTTCAGCTTTTTTGAAAGTGCAGGTGAAAATTCGGATCTGTACTTGCCGAGAGCCAAACAGTTGGATATATAGTGATTGCTTTGCGGTTGCCAACGAAACTCATGGTAATAGTACAAATATCTTGGTACATTGTCACCATTGTAGATTTTGAGGTGACATATATCTGGAAAACTGCTGTAATGATAGTCGTCATAGTCAGGCTTAAAGAAAATTGTCTCAATTTCGTCATAATTCTCCGCAATAAACGTGGCGAATGAATCACTAGCATAATAGTGTTCTGCAGGTTTTGCATGATTTTCATAGTTGTACCAAAAGTCAAGCAGTTTATAATGTTCTGTGAATAAGTTGTCTACTGGAAAGCGAGTAACAACGTCATCTCTTGATACACACCATTGATCAAGGAGTAGATATTCAGCATCGACTGTTATCTGAACCCAAACATGATCAAAATCATTTATGCTTTTAGTTACAACCTTCACGCGAGTGACTGTGTTACATTCAGCGTAGTCTTGCACGGTTTTGTAGAGATTGAACATTGTGTAACTACCAAAACCAATTATTATGAGATACCAGAATATTACCTCTTTCCACGTTTTAGCTTCGTATATGAACCCCAGACCAGTTATTGGTGTTGTTGCAAACAAATGGTTCTTGCGCAACCAGTAGAGATTTTGCAGCATGGCGTTGGCGTTGCCAGAGATTCACGGATACTAGACTCCACTCCACTCATTGCAGCATAGTTTGTTTTTGCTTGAGAAATTAGCTTTCTGTGCTTCATTTAATCGCAAAAACCGTCTATCTGCTCAGTGGGCTGTGCCCAGTTAATCCATCAAAGATATAATGCAGACAAACAAATATACAGGGTGTGCCAAAAAAAAACAACCCAGCAGAGTTTTTGCTGTAGCAACCGCAAATCTCAACCGATTTGAATAAATCCTTTTTTAAATGAAAGATAAATAAATTCTTGAAAGATTGATTTACCGTTTAGTAAGACAGCCTGCTTAGTTCCTGAGATATTTATCCTCAAAGTCAAAACAGAGATTTTGGCAATGAACAAGAGTGACAAAGAACAACCCAGCAGATTTTTTACTTTTGCAAACATGAATCTGAACCGATTTGAATGAATCTTTTTTTTGAATGAAAGACTGATAAATTCTTCGAAGATTGGTGCAATTTTTATTGAGGTTCACAGTTTAGTTCTTGAGATATTTGCCTTCTAAGTCGAAACAGATTTTGGCAAAGAACAAGAGTGATTCCGTTGCATTTCATAATAAAGCAGATTCCTGCTGCTAGGGCCAATGATACTTTAGTGTTGAAGTAAACCGAATTTCGTTGTCACCTACCTGTAAAGCCTCCAAGAGCCCTTAGCAGCAGCAATATCTCAGGAACTAAGCAGGCTATCTTAATAAGTGGTACATCAATCTTTCAAGAATTTATTTATCTTTCAGTTAACCCCCTGTTACACACCGTTTTCAAAACTGTCGGCAAGAAAGTCGTTTGCCGATAGCTATCGGCAAAACAAATTAGTCAAATTTGCCGATAGTTTCTATCTCTATACACGTGTTTTTCTGTCGGCAAAGTTTGCCGATACCCAAAACTATCGGCTAAAGTTGTCGGCAAACGCGAAAAAACGAAACTATCGGCAAGCCACTAAAGTGGCAGGTATGTTGCAAGGGGATAAAAAAGGATTCATTCAAATCGGTTGAGATTTGCGGTTGGTACAGCGAAAAATCTGCTGGGTTGTTTTTTTTGGCACACCCTGTATTTTCAGTGACACATGGAAGGTGCACACTGAATATATGAACAGGGCTGACAGATAGCCGTAAGGACAAGACAGCATAGTGTTCATGTTCGATTATCTGCAGTTACTATATTTAAGGTGCAATTTGTAGCCTACCTTTTGTAGTCTACCTGAACTATTTTATACCTGCTGATTTAAAAAACTACGCTATTTTTACTATAAGAGTACCCGATTTTGAGCTACAACCCTCTGCAGTTGCCACACAACAATACAAATGAGCCTTTAAAATCCGGTGTGAAGAAGAGAGGTAAGCACATTTTTGAAGACAGTGGGTCAAAAGTTCTGATAAACAATTTATTAGTACATGATTCCCTTTAGAACTGCAGGAACAATGATTATCTATCTCAAGGTTACCTCTCCTGAAATCATGGATGTTGATGAAATTTAGAAGGCCATTTTCCACGATTGAGTGATTGTAGCGCAAACGCAAGCGCAAAATAATACTCTGAATCAGCGAAGAAAACCACACTTAATAGGAATCATTTGATGCATTTCTTTTAGTCGATTATGATGTGAATGACAGGACAGTGTAACGTAGCTAGTTGAACCTGCAGTAAGGGCCGCGCGTGCTTGTAGTAAACCTTCTTATGTTAGTTGTATTTGCGGCCACGCGCGGCCCAGTAATCAGTCTGTGAACCCTGCGCTTGCTTGTCATATGAACCTTTCTTTCTATCTTGTTTGGCGTGATTTTGATTCATCATTAGTACGTTCTTTGACGCTATATTTTGATGACCGCGCCTTCGCATTCAGGTGTGTTTTTTCGTGTTTCTTTTCTGTGCGGCGTTTATTATGAACGTTGACCATGAGTAGGCTGAATATCGGGATTTAGTGAACACATACTGTAGGTACAGTTACAAGCAGACATGGGCAAAGGGGGCTGAGGATGGTTGACACTCCTCATGCTCTGACATACCCCCTCAGGAACTTTTAGGAAGAATTTTATACAGAAAATTATGATAAATGTATGCCTAGATTACGTGTAAATGAGCTCAGAATAGCTTATATTAACCCCCTGTTACACACCGTTTTCAAAACTGTCGGCAAGAAAGTCGTTTGCCGATAGCTATCGGCAAAACAAATTTGTCAAATTTGCCGATAGTTTCTATCTCTATATACGTGTTTTTCTGTCGGCAAAGTTTGCCGATACCCAAAACTATCGGCTAAAGTTGTCGGCAAACGCGAAAAAAAACGAAACTATCGGCAAGCCACTAAAGTGGCAGGTATGTTGCAAGGGGTTAACATATTGTAGCGAAAAAATAAGCCGAAAAAACTTGATTTTAGTATCAGATCGCAGCTTTTCGTTTTCCATTCCGTCAACCCCCCTCAGGATCTGAAAATTTACCACCTCCGGAGGCTGCCGTACCTTGTGTCTCTTCCTGCTCTATAGCAGTTGGCTACTCCTGGTCCGAAACGACAAAAAGTTACAACAACAAGCCCCCTCAGCTGAAATGCTAGCCCATGTCTGGGTACAAGGCAATCAGTTTACAGCAGGACATAACGCCACGCCACTATGTGTCACACACTGGCAGGGCAGGAAGCAACGAATTTCCTGTTCCCAACAACTACGTGCCACAGATGTGAACATCATTATTATGAGTGAGTGTCACATAGAAATTCTGCAAGCTTCGCATCAGAGACTTTGTTTTCTCGGTGGTTTAGATTGACCTTTTTCTTTCCTCTTTAATTGATTCATACATGATTGAAGCTGCATGTCCATGCTCCGACACCGAGAGTAGATCATATCCATATCCCTGTGAATATCTCTTATTTCTCTGTGAAGAAGATCATTGACACGCAGCTGCTTTCTGCGCAGCTCTTCAAAGTAAATCTGTAGTTCCTGTTTGGAAACACATTGATCTAATATGTGGCTTGGTGCATACGTTTCTGTTATTGTTGCTCTCCTGAAGTTTGTGTGTTCTAATCTGAAGTATACAATTTTTAGAAAAAGTGAAAATACTTTTGAATTGCTGCGACTGGTGGAGGTGGTTGCATATGTTCACTGAGTATTTCTGGGTAGATTTCATTCGATTTGCTTCTTTTCACGTTTTCTGATCTTTGTTTGTTTGTATATCTTTCAGCACAAGTCTCAATAATTACTTTCATTAAATAGAACATTGCGTGAACAATTCCAATAATGCTGAGGCCTATCAACAGGTCCATTTGTCCACCCAGACGGCTAAGAAAAGCTTCCCAGGTTTGTTCATGGTAGATGTGGTACTCAGGAAATGTCCTCTGAAGTACGACATTGAAGTTAATCATGCTGATACGCTGTAATCAAGCCATTACGCACCTTTTTTGTCATCACAAGTCCTGCATATGTAACGCCATATGATTCAGAAACATAGGCGCTGCGAGTGTGGTAGACAACCGGCTGTACCCATTCAAACTGACACACTTTTTCAAGACACTCATTTTGGCATTTGGTGATGTTCAGTTTGGTGGAACTGCAAGAATTAGAAGTGCATGCAATTGCGTTGTTAGCCATTTGTTGACTGTGACTTGCAAACAGTGTCCATGGAATGCACTGGCATTCTTTGCTAAGCAGCTCAATCTGGCATTTGTCCATGCAGAGTCGGTGTGGCATGTCCAACTCACAACTGAAACATAAAAATGAACTTCTAGTAGTTAACCTGTGCAGGCCATAGCAAACATTCTTCTTTCCTCTTACCTAAGCTGTTCGTGCACATGTGGTATATATTTTCCAGTTATCTCTACTTCGGCAACTGTCAGGTGCTCATATTTTAAGGGTATTTCAGCATCAGAAACCAGTATTTTTATATCTGTTGTTGGCTCCGTTTCAGTTGGTCCTTGGTCTGAAAATCCACTCAATTCCAAATACTGTGTCGAACTGGCTTCAGTGGGAACTAGTGTTTCCGAGTAAATTTATTTTGAAATTAAATAACTATTAAATTGCTTGCTCAGCCTACAGAAGAAAATAACTTGCTACTAATTTGCTTGGTACCCAAATTCGGAAATTTAATTTGATACAAATTTGTTATTTGATATGAATTAAATATAAATTTGCTAAAATCAATACTCAATTCCTGAGGAAACAGCTCAAAACCTGGGTCGTGTCAGTCCAAAATGACTTGACCTTTCTTTACATGGCGACAAGTGGTCAACAAATTAGCATTTAATGAGTTGACATCTTCGCTATACGCATGAACAAGATCATCTTTTGACTGAACTTGTTGTTTTGTAGCCAGACTTTGGTTAGTGAAGTTGCCAAACCAAGCAAATTTATATCAAATTCATATCAAATTTATATCAAATTTCTAGGCCAATTTTACGAAATTTAATATGATTTTAATTTGGTCGGCAGTCATCGCAAGAAATTTAATTTGTTATTAAATTGCTATTTACTAGGTGATTTTGGCCAAAACAATTTAATTTTGTTATTTAATTTTAATTTGATCGGAAACACTAGTGGGAACACGACCATAAAATGTAAATCTATGTTCTGAAATGTAAGAGCCAAAGCAAAGTTTTTCTATTGATGTCAGCTGCAGTTTTATTTCCTCTGTACCAGTTTTATCAATACCAGTAGTGATAGTGCCATGTCCATTTGTTTCGTTTGTACTTGGACTATCATGGATTTGTTTGTATGATGAAATAAAGGCTAACTGTTCGGTTGTTCTGGCTAGTTTCAAATTGAAATGGACCAGTATATCTTCCGTTACTTTCTCAACGATTTGTCTTAATGTCAAATTTAAGTTTGACATGCTTTCAGGAAGCCAACCCGATGAGGTTTTATGATCTGAACTGCAAAAAAGGTTAATTTCTGCCCATTCGACATTGCTTTCATATCCAGTGTCAAATTGCTGTTCCCCTTGACCATAATCACTTCTGTCAACTTCTTCGCAAGCATTTATGTTGAGATCTCTGTCCACTGACTTTGGCTGAAGTAGTTGTAGTTCTAAGATTATTTCATACAAAATCCGTTCTTTCGATGGAAAGCTATAATGAAACTGTTCAAGCATTTCTATTGCGTCTTTCCCATAACCTTCTGACTGGAGAAAGTTTTGGTAGGAGATATTCAATTTTAGCAAAAGTTCCGGTGTCAGTTCAGGAGGATGTTTGCCAAGGGTTAAGCAGTTTCCTAAGAATAATTGATTTTTGGATTCGTGATTGATTTTATACTCACAATAGTATGAGTCATCAATAGTGTTATCATTATCGTAGTCATATAGGATTTCTTCAATCTCGACGCTATTGTTGGAATAAAACTGACTGAAAAAAGTACTGTTGTAAAACGATTCCAGGGGTCTAGGAGTAGTGTCATAGTTATACCAAAAGTCAAGCAGCTGAGAACGGTTTTTAAATAGCTTTTGAATTGGAAAGGTTGTCACAACGTCTGAATAAGAAAGACAAAATTGATCGAGAAATAAACTCTCTGCACTGTCTGTAATCTGCACCCATACATGATCAAAATCCTTAGGTCTTGTTGTGACAACTTTCACTCGTGTAACTGTGTTAAATTCTGTATAGTCTTTTATGGTTTTGTACAGATTAACCATCGTGTAACAGCCAAAGCCAATTGTGACTGCATACCAGAATATTACCTCCTTCCATGTCTTTGCTTCATATATGAAACCAAGTCCAGTGATAGGTGTTGTTGCATAGAAATGGTTTTTACGCAGCCAGTTGTAATTTTGTCGCATTATGAACTAGTAAGTACGTAAAGTAAGTTTATCCCAAACTGGGTTGACAATGAAGAACTGTGAGTGTGAGTGAATAGCAGCATGGAAGCAAGCTCTCCTTGCACAAATGCATTGTTTTGTTAGCTTTTGTTCGTTCTGCTTCGGTTCATTGTCTGTTCATTTGTTTCGCATCTTTTGGTTTGTTTTTACTGCATCAATGAACCATTTAAAATATATAAATTTGTCTGTAACATAATCGTTTGGTAAATGATCGTTTTTCTTCAAACCATTAGTTCGTTGTGCTTCAGTTCACCGCAAAAACTGTCTGTTCATTTATTTTGTATCTTGTGGTTCGTTACTGGATCCTTCAACCCTATCAAATATATAAATTTGTCTAACAAAAAGATTTGATAAAAGATCATTGTCATAGTCATAACTCAATTGAAAGCAGAATACATAGATCTGTGGATTGGTGCGCTTTTTGAAAATTGTAAAATACAATATGTCATTCAACGAAAGATAACATTTGGCGACTGTGGTAGTACCATATATGCTACCGTAACCATATGGAACCCCTACCCATGGCCATGGGTGTCGGTACCATATATGGTGTCACTAGCCTAGGTACCGGTACCATGTATTCTTCATCCTTTTCTGGAACTTTGAACTTGGATACAGCACACTCCATACATAACCTGCAGAATTCAGATTTGTGATTGGAGGCTTTTGTTGAAAGTACGTATGTACGTATTGTGCAATTTAAGTTGTTCTTCGTACGTATTGTATGAGCTCCTGTTTATTCCTCTCATCTGCATACTACGTTTTACGCTTTGTCTGACTGCATGCGACTGTGACTGGCTGCCCTAGTTTCTCTTATCTCGCTACTTACTCGTGCCTCTGTGTAATTGCGCTGTACAGCTGTGGATAAACACTCCTGCCCTAGACCTCTCTA
>JASANB010007315.1:0-27938 GCA_030248155.1 Sabatieria punctata | reverse complement strand
TAAATTACCATTAGCACAGCAGACAAACAGAGACAAAAGGTCAACCGAAGGGGAGGGAGCTAAAACAGCTGTTTTAGAAAATCTGTATTATTGTAAAATTGTAATTGTAAATTGTAAAAATTGGCCCACAAATACGTTACGTGAGGGCGAGGAGTGTAGATACATGTAATAGATCATCCGCCGAGGAATAAGGGATTACGGGGTCTGTCACCGGCTGGGGGTCTGATCCCAAATTCCGGGTGAGGGGTTGGGTACTAAAATACGTTTGAAAATTGCGAAAAATCGCAATTTTGGGCTAAAAATAGTAAAAAATCTCTAATTTGGGCTCAAATACAGCTAGAAAGCGCTGTTTTATAAGCCGTTTTACAATTTAGTGTCTGAAATTCTAAAAATTATAAAACTTGGCCGTAAAAATTACTTCCCAAAACATCGGAGGAGTGTCGGAAAAATCGTCTCTGGTCGGGCGGGAGAGGTCCCCGATCGCAGGGGCTGGCCTAAGTCTGGTGGGGGGGCAGACTGCCCCGACCCCCTTCCGATCCGATGTGCGGGGGGCCTTACGGCCTGCGATCAGACTCGAGGTCCATTCCGCTTCCCCCGTGGTTTCGTCATCTCGGACGTTGCCCTTCTTTCACTGCCAGCCACTCTAGCCATGCTGTTGGGCGCCAAGCACCAAGAGGGCGCCAGGCGCATTGACGTCGTAGTGCTGACAGCGTCCACTGCCGCCCGGCGCTGGACCTAAACCGGTATTGGCCTTGTTGTGTCGTCTCAGCCAGCACTTGACGTCAATTGATCTTTCTCCAGATTGGCATGCTGTAGGAGGAGCTTCGGTGCAACGGCAGATCCAGTTGGTTCCCATTTTATCTACTCGCTGTAAACCAGCTTTCGGTGGCCTGGGTGGAGCGTTGTGCCGACGACCAACTCTTTGCAGCAAGTAAACTTGCCGCGCCGAGAGGATGAACCACTACAACCACTAGGGATGCAGGGGCCGCCGTGACTCAGAGGCAGCAAGCTACCCACTGAGCCACTGACGCGGCCCCGACCCCCTTTTACATGAATGGCGGGGGATGGTTTCTAGAGGGTTCCGAGAGGAAAGGCCATACCTGGTCGGTGGGGGCAGATTATCTGGTTGTGTTCACGGTTGCAGGCGACGCCTCCAAACAAGTGCTGGTGTGTGGCTTTGAAGACGGCGGCAAGTACGTCGGATTCGACATAACCGACCCGGATTCGGCCGGCGGAGGATCAGAGCTGTTCGAATCGCCTGTGCTGGGCATCGAAACGGCCACAAACCCGGCCTTCACTGCTGACGGCACCATAATTGTGGGAGGAGGGGAAAGCGGTTGTCTGTTCGGAATCAAGGGCTACGGGCCGCTACACACTGCCTCCCCCTGGCCGCGCTATCAAAAAGATGCCGCTAACAGTGGCAAGGCCTAGGAGTTTAGAGATACACACGTCTGTGGTTTGGTTTATTCTTTTTTGGGTTATAAAGTTGTTTTTTCGCATAATAAACGAGTGTTGATGCTGAACGGAAAGACTAATCGAAAAAATACGGTATGTACATGTAGAATAAATTAAATTTTTCTTAACATTGTGTTTGCCAAAGACTCCAACTGTTATACAGTCAGGCACTTAACGCCGTTTATGGTACCGACACCATATAAGGTGCCGGTACCATATATGGTACCGGTACCGTAGGTAGTGGTACCATATATGGTACCGTCACCATATATGGTACCGGCACCATATATGGTACCCCCATCTTCGGGGCCTGTGGTGGTACCATATATGGTACCCCCACGTTCGAGGTCTGTGGTGGCACCATATATGGTACCGGTACCATATATGGTGACGGTACCATATAAGGTGCCGGTACCATATATGGTACCGGCACCATATATGGCACCCCCACCTTCGCGTTTTTCCGGTACCGGTACCATATATGGTACCACTCCGTTCAAATTTCGTACCATATATGGTACCGTCACCATATATGGTACCGGCACCATATATGGTACCGGCACCCATGGCCATGGGTAGGGGTACCATATATGGTGCCGGTACCATATATGGTGACGGTACCATATATGGTACCACCACAGTCGCCGAACGTGGGGGCACCATATATGGTACCGGTACCATATATGGTGACGGTACCATATATGGTGCCGGTACCATATATGGTACCACTACCCTCGGTACCGGTACCATATATGGTACCGGCACCTTATATGGTGTCGGTACCATAAACGGCGTTAAGTGCCTGACTGTTATAGGCAGTTCTTAGTGTTGACTATTTCAGTTAGGCACCTAACGCCCTACGGTACTGGTAACATGTGGCACCGGTTCCTAGGGTACCAGTACCATAAACGGCATCAAATGCCTGACTGTAATGTAAAGAAGGTTTTCTATGGCATTTTATTTGCACTTTTCACTGAACAAAAACGGTGACCTTCACACCGTTAGCCTTGAACATAACCTACTGGCAGTGTAAGTAGTTAGAGAGTTGTACTTGCATATGAGAACCACACCAACTCAACTAGTATATACAATACATTAAATAAGTGGCTGATTGGCAGAATTCTGAACAAACTCAGGCTCAGCTGATGCATCTGTATCAGTATTACGTACTCAGGGTTAATTCTACATCCATAAACCGCTACGAAACGAAACCAAACCAGCTCAAAGCAGACAATAACTTAAAGCAAAAATCTCAATAGGCCTCACTTGGAACGCACACACAAAGACATAAATACAAATAGAAAGAACGCCATTTTCCTAGACTATTATAAAACAGAGAAAGACTGTTGAGCGCAAGAAAGAATAACTTTGGCCGTGACCACAATATGGCTACTCAGAGACGAGAGCGTTCTGCTGGCACAAGACGCAAGTTCCGGATTTGTCGGCTATGAAGCTGTAGTACTTCCAAGCCCCGCGCGCCGCTCGGTAGATTCGTTTAGTGGCGCCTTCGCGGGCCACCACATCGAAACGACTCTTCAGAGCTTCTACGATATCTACAATATCTACAATCAGTTCAATCTCTCACCTGATCGACGTCTCACATATAAAACACTCAACATATATGCGCATGGTCCCAGGGGCAGACATAGGAAAAGGGGGGCTGAGGGGGGTTGGCTCCCCTCAGGCTCTGACCTACCCCCTTCAGCCGGCCGCTACGCTCAGGAATTTTTCGGAAGAATTTTGTATAGAAAATATATATGATAATAAAAATATGCCTGGATTAGGTGCAAATGAGCTCCGAATAGCTTATTTTGGCTTATTTTAATGAAAAATAAGCAAAAAACTTGATTTTACCCCAACCCCCTCCTCAATCAGCGAATGACCTCTTAGATGTATTCTAAAACGTCAATGACACAGTATCACTACAAGATGTAACGGCAAAATACATACAGTACATGTAACAGGGGTCCCCCTGGGAGTAACGCCACACTAAAATAAATCGGCTGTAAAATAGCGATTTTTAGTGCTCCGGCCCGAATTTACATTTAGTTCCATCCGAAACAGGCCAAAACAGAAACCAAAATCCACAGCCACTGACCAGGTTTCAATCCGTTCAGCGAATTATTTCCTATCCTCAGAAACTTCAGCGCCGGCGCCTGCGCGGCGTCGGCTGCCATTAGGAAGTTTCTGGGTCTGATTCTGGCATTGCCAACCGCCTCGAACGCTTCCAAATTGGGCAGTTTCTGGAGCACTCTCTGCAACAGCCAGTCGCCCAACATAGGACAGCCGTTGAGTTGGAGCTGGCGCAACTGCGGACATCGGTCCATAACTGCGCTCACGTGTTTACTGAGCAGCTTGTCACATTTTCTCAGGTAGAGAGCGCTGAGAGCGGGCAAATGGTTGACGAAGACGGTCCAGGACTCCGATTTCACCTGACAGGCGGCGTTGGCCACTTCCAGAGTCTGCAGCTGGTCGAGGTAGCAGAGCAGACGCGAGAAGTTGGTGAAGGCTGCGTTGCCGAACAGGTTGGGAGGGCCGGATACCTTCAGCTCGCTCAAGTTGGTCAGCAGAGGCAGCGAGCGGAACGCATCCAACTGACCGACTTGACGCAGAGTGCGTCCGAAGAAAGACAGCTCCAACGACTGGATGGTGGGCTGGGAGAAGAGATTGGAGAGCGACTGGAACGCCGAGTCGGTGTTGGGGTAGACCGGCAGACTGACGTGCACGTGACTCTCTGCGCTCTCACCAATCACCGTCGAGAAACACTCGCTTTTGTTGGTTGAACTGCTGAAACTGCACTCACTGACTACATAAGCCTAAGTCTATGCGTACATGGTACTGTACCAATCCTCAGAGGGATTAGCGGTGGCAAAAGGGAGCGTTGAGAGACGCTAAAGACAAAAAGGAGTAGGATTTTGGCCTAAAAGCATCAAGGTTTTGGCATATTTTTCGCTAAAACATGTTAAAATACAGTATATTCAGCTCATTTACTGTACGTCTAACTAAAGCATATTTTGTGAGGAGACTTTCGGTTCCTCTCCTTAGAATAAGCCGGGCTCAAATACAGCAAAAAATCGCCGTTTTACATTAAATTCTTTAGGAATTTTCGGGTCTGAGTTTCCAAAAATTTCGCCGCAGAAAAATCGAAGGGCGTTCCCTTCGGGTCCGCAGACCGCAGTCAGCGGGGCACCCAAAGCCCTTGTTACATGTACGGTATATACTGTATTGAGACAGTCATGCACTTAAACACCGTTTATGGTACTGGCACCATATATGGTACCGGTACCGAGGCTAGTAGCACCATAAATGGTACCGTCATACATGGGCCGTACCCGCCCCCCTCCCGGAGGGAGAAACGTTCCGCATATTTAAGGCAAAATAGGCGTTTTTTGGACTTTTTCGGACCCCGCCCCCAAGATCTCCAGACCCCGTCCGGATTTTTCCGGCCCATGTATGGGTACCGTCACCATATATGGTTCCGGTACCATAAACGGCGTTAAGTGGCAGACTGTAAAAGAAGCGTTTCACGTACTACTTATCAATCACTACAAGTACCTTCTCTAATGCCAGTTTTCTAAATGACAATTTTCTAAGTCCTGCTGAAAAGTATTGGAGCTAACAAACATGTGTTCCTGCCTAAACGTTTTGCAGTATGAACGCACCAACACCGCAACGATATTTTATCGTCCGTAGAGTAGTCACTCTCGTATCGGAAAAAGTCGGGCGACACCTGCCGAATAAATTCGGCGGCGAGAAGAAAAACAAAAAGATTTTGCAGTGAAACAATATCATTTCGACACTGAATATCCGACAAAAAAGGGCCGGCGACAAAAACTGTTCAACTGATTTGACTTTTTTCGACACGAGTAGGAGTTAACGAGAGGAACGAGTTACCCAAAGTAATGAGATCTGTCCAACCAGAGATGCAGCTGCTGAATGGAGGTGCCAGATCGACTGAGAGAGAGACCGATGGCAGTGAGGTCGCCAGGCGAACAGTCGGAGAGCGCCAAGGAGCGCAGAGTCAAGGGCAGACCGCTGTACAAATGAATCAGTCTTGCCTCCTGCACATTGTGCAGACAGAGGGAGGTGAGACGTCGACCCAGAGATCCCTGAGAAGAGAGCGCCCGAGACACTTGCTCGTGAAGACTAACATTCTTCAGTCGAAGCTCGGCCAACTTCGGACAGTGCTCGTCCAGCAGAACGCGCAGGTCCGACGAAAACACCGACTAAAACAAAACCAACTGTTATGTGCTAGAATCATACATGTAACAGGGGGGTCTGGGGGGTCTGCCCCCCACCCGCCTTTGGCCATCCCCCCCCCCCCCCCGAGACGATTTCACCGACCCCCCCCCCTCCGATTTTTCTGGCAAGTAAATTTTCGAGCAAATTTTTGCAATTTTTTACACTTTCACACACAAAAATTGCCAAAATCGCCTGCAAAACAGCACTTTTTAGCTGTATTTCAGCCCAAATTAGCGATTTTTGGCAATTTTTAGCCAAAAAATTGCGAATTTTTCGATTTTTGAGCGTTTTTTAGTGCCCACCCCCCTCCCCCAAAATTTTGGCTCAGACCCCCCCGGCCGGCGCCAGACCCCCCCAACCCCCCCTCCCCCCATCGGCGGATGACCTGTTACATGTATGGCTAGAATGGCATTTCCATGCGTTTTGAGCTTTTTGTAATTTTTAGGGTTCGTGCCGCTATGGCGATCAAAATTGCCCTGACTTTTTCAAAAGTTCATTTCACAAATGCGAACAATCTTGCCCAAAAACTGGTGCTATTCATACGTAATTTTGCAATTAGTTTGCCACGGAAATTTGCTTCGGCACAAGGTACTGACTGGCAGCCTAAGCTTCCAGTTTCAGCAGAGAAGCATTTTTCTGAAAGCCCACCTGATAATCAGGCAACAAGCCGACCGCGTCATCAAGCGGCTCGCGTCCGCCCAGCATGACAGACTTGAGGTATTTTCCAATTATTTGCAGGAGATTCAGAAAGAACTCGGCCGTCCGGTCGCTGAGGTTGGCCTCCTCAGTCGAAGCGCACTGGTTCTGGTCGACTCCCAGAGTGGGAAAGGGCAGCGTCCACCGGTCGGCGCCGTAGCTGGCTGTGATCTCTGGTCGCGGAGAACAGAACTGCATGGCCAACTGACTGCAGGAGTAGGGCGCTTGCTGACAGACTCTCTGCCATCGCGAACACACCCACTCTGTTCTCAGACGCTCCTGAAATACTTCTATGTATGTATGTATGTATGTATGTATGTATGTATGTATGTATGTATGTATGTATGTATGTATGTATGTATGTATGTATGTATGTATGTTCGCAAAAGAAGACCGCCTGGTCGTTTGTTTTCAAGCTTCCAGAATAGCTTCAAATGGCTACCGCCGTTCCGTCAATTTTGCACCGAACTTAAAGCATTTCGGGACAATTATTTTATTCTGACAAAATCCTAGCCTGTCAAGTTTTCCTAGTCCTAAGTTATTCTTGATTGATTTGATTCTTTGCAAACAGACTCCCGATCGGAGCTAGAGAGAAGACCGAAAAGTCGATGGTACTATTTTGCTGTGTACTGTGTTTTGGGCATGCAGTAAGGCATAAATAAGATAACAGAACTTACGTGAACAGTGAGGTACTGCGCAATGTGGCCCAAAACCAGGTCATCAAAATCCATTAAAGACATTTTCGGCCTCCGATATTGCTCACATAGTCAACTAGCCCTATAATAACATACTTGGTACCGGTAACTTATACGGTATAAATAAGGTAATGGTTCCACATAAGTGAATTAACGAACCAATATAACTGACATCGGCAAATAACAGTCACGCATTTAACGCCGTTTATGGTCCTGGCACCCTATATGGCACAGTACTTTGGCTAGTGGCACCCACGTTCGGGGACTATGGTGGCATGCATGGGCCCAAAAAATCCGGAGGTGTATGTGGGTTTTAGGCGGGGAGTTGGAGAGCATAAAACAGCTTTCCCAAGAAGATAGGTGGCCAAAATTTTTGGAGGAGGGTACGGCCGGCGAGGGGGATGGGCCTGCCAGGAAGTGATTGACCGGAATTTTCTGGTTAACCCAAAAAGGGCTGCCAAAATTTTTGGAGGGGGATCAGGGTGCGGGTACCGTCTACCGGCGAGGGGGTATGGCTGACAGAGGTGTAAACACACTCCGCCACGGCCCACGCATGTTAGTGGTACAAGAAACGATGTTAAGTGCCTAACTAAATAAGATAAGAAAAAGATAGCAATAGTATCAGTTGTTTGGTCAAACCAACAAACATAAGGGAAAGAAGAAACCCGGTCAATTTTATCACGACGGTTACGGTACGCACAGTTGAAACAGAATGAAGACCAGTCTAATCAGTTAATGAGTACAAAGCACTCGTTGTTGCCAGCACTGCCACCAACTGTACATCCAACTGAAAACTCTCCATAACAATAGCCGTAAGAATAGAAGTTCTCTTTAGAGTAATTGCACACCAATCCGGCCACTGCCAAACAAACTACTTTCCAACTGCCGTAAATATTCGATGATAGGTTCTAAAGTCCGAAAAAGGCAGAAAGAGTGCAACTACTCAGATACTGTGACCAGAAGCAGTCTGCTAAAGGGGAGCACACCATTATACGATAGAATAATATAATAATAATAGTAATAATAGCACATGCCGCAGATATTATAAATGGCACTACAGCTACTAGAGGTGCTGCCAATCGATAGCCATATTTCTGTGATCGATTTCGTATTGATTGATCACCTCCTCCGGTATCGAATGGTGCAACCAGAGATGCTGCAGTCGCTCGTACAGCTCTCTGTTCAACTGCAGCGGGTTGCCGCGTCTAAACAATCGACTCGTTCAAAAACGAACAAACCGTGCTAAAAGCTGCGTATATTTTGTCACACAGAATACCTTACAAATGCTTTTGCATAGTAATTTTTAGAAATTTTAAGCAGCACTCTTCAAAATTCTGATCACCTTTCCAAGCGGTTGAAACTTATTTTGGAGTAGAGGAATGGAACTGTCAACAGGGAGGAAGAACTAACGTAGCGTAGCGAACAGTAGCTAAGTAATTTACCTGAAACCTTGATCGGTCTCCCCAAACTCGTCTACGTAAGGTGCCGGTCTAAAGCTGCCTCTGTTTTTGAGCGTCAACAATACCACCTGACTGTCCCGCACTCTACAAACAAATGGTCCACAAAAAACGATTTGTCTGAGAAGAAACTTGGGTAGGTTCCTCAACAAAAAGTAAACATCTTTTGTTTTAGGGGTGCGAAATACAGTCCAATTCTGACAATCAATTCTGTCAGACCACCGACGGAAGAGACCTGAGAAAGAGTCCACTCTGAGCCGAACAAGAGTGCATGTGATAGTTGCAGGCGCCCACTTGTTCTCGGTCGTTGAGTGTTCGCTGACAACAGTAGCTCTGCGAACACAACACAGCTCCGCAGACCAGACACAGGGTGGGCGCCCGACTCTCCTCCGTGTTCAGCATCGGACACCTGCAACATCATATCTACCAGAACATAATATACAATTCCAAACCAAAAAGACTGACGTGAAGTTGACTGCTTGATTAATGAGATGCCCGAACTCGAGAGGTAAATCGATCAACAGATTCGGACGCACCGGTTGCGCTACCACATCTCCCTCAGTCACACAACTACGGGTCTGCTCGTCCTCACACCACCTACACAACTGTTTGCTATTGTAATAGACCACTAGCACTAGTCAAACGCACATGTTCCATAGCGAATCGTTGAACAGATACTCCACCAGATCGGCCAGCTTTGTTGGCAGGTCCAAGTAACGGCACAACGGTTCGAATTCGTCTATGCCCGGGTCTAAAATACTACATGTCGCAGCACAATAACTACAGCAAACTAACCAACCGAGAGCACAACAACCAACCAACCTAACGCACAGTCTAGCAACAACAAGCAAGCAACAGCAACATCAGCACAACAACTACTAGCAAGAACAAGAACAACAACAAACAGCATCGCCCAGCAACAACCAACCAATCGACCAGCCAACATACCCCACCGAACGCAATCCATGCCCATCAACAACCAACCAACCAACCAACATAACAAAATAGCAACAATCAACAACTAACTTGGACAACAACTAAACTACAACAACAAAAACTATCTACCAACGTAACCCAAGAAAAGAAAATAAGAACAGTCAAGATCAACCAAAGACAACAACAAAAAACAATCAATCAACCAACCAGCAAAAGCCAACCATGGTTAGAGCAACAACAACAAACCAACCACCACAACAACAGCAAATCAAAAAGCGATGACGACAACATAACAAACAACAAACAAACAAAAGGTGTAATGTAGAAAGAGTTGTCTATATTACCTTTCAACGCCTCCGGCGGAGGCACCTGGGTGATGGCGTGGAAGAACAAGGCGCAGGGTCTGAGGAAGTCGACGAGCGCCTGAGTGACGTGTTGTGTGAGAGTGGTGGGTGATTGGTGGTGGTCGGTCATTGGGTGGTCGAGTGAGAGCCAACCACTGAGCTTGGCGCGCGTGTTGAGCAGCTGGACGCAGTCGCTCTCTGATTGGTGGAGGTGCGTGCAGGTGAGCAGCGTCTGGAAGAGAAAGGCGCTGAGCGCCAGACGCAGCATGAAATGGTTCTGGCCGTCGCCGCTCGGAATGGTCCACTTGTCCGACTCGCACACGTCCAGCCAGCCCATAATGAACACCAGTTGCACCTGCATTACTTACTACTGTATTTTCACTTCAGCACATACATAATACATGGGCTGGAAAATGGGTTGGAGCAGTCAAAATTTAAAAATTTGGGGGTGGGCCCGCCGGATTGGGGGGTCGCGGCGATTCTGGTGGGTGAGGTCAGGAACAAAAGTCGGCTCCAGGTGGGTGAGGTCGTAATGGGGGGTCGAGCCCAAGTTGAGAGTGAGCAAACCCCCCGGAATCTCGCGGCCGACGTATGAGCACATATGTACATGTAACAAATCAACGACAGGGGAGCCTGGGGCAGGTACTAAAAACGCTCAAAAGTTGCAAACAATTTGCAATTTTCGCCTAAAAATACTAAGAATAGCTAATTTGGGCTCAATAGTACTGCTAAAAAGTTTTACAAGCGATTTTAGCAATCTTAGTGTAAAAAATTCGAAACAATTACAAAAATTTACTGAAAAAATTACTTGCCAGAATAATCGGAGGGGGACGGAAAAATGGTCTCAGGAGGTCCCTATCAGGGGTCTGGTGTAAGTCGGGTGAGGACAGTCCCCCACACTCCCCGTTACATGAATGGTTAGGCAGCTCCGAAATTTTGCTGTCCTTTCCTGTGTTATATTACCTACACGAACACCAATACCTTACACTGATTCGAACTTTAAAACTATTAAAGTTCGATCCGTGAGTAACTTTGGAAAGCCCTTTCTAAGCTAATCAACTAAAAGTTAATTTATGACATAATTTCTCTACTGTGACCACTTAGTTGTCTTTCTTTTATCTAGAACAACAATTTTTTTGCCACAGTGTTACAGAATGTACGTAGGTAGTTGGTGACTGAACAAGCAAGTATTGGGGTGTTGGGTTTAAAGGTAACGTAGGAGTGTAAGTAGGTACCATGGTAGTGAAGACGTCCAGTTGTAGGATGGTGGGAAACTTGGAACTCTTATGCGTCAGAAAAACAGATAGTAGGTCAGAGGCCATAGCGCGCAGTTTGTCCGGCTGAATCAGAAACTGAATGCAGGCACCGAATCGCGTCAGCATATAGAGACAGTCCTTCTGAAATGACAACAAACCTTACTTTACAGACACAGTTGTTAGGGTCAAAATTTAAAAAAAACCTATTTTTTAGGAAGTTATTTTTTGAAGGATCAAAAAAATTTTTTTTAAAAATCAATATGCAAATTAAGGAAAAAAGTGGGCAACTTCACGTACATACATGCAATTTTTAGTAAATTCTTTGGAAGCAGCCAACATTTTATCTAGCATAATACTTCTTTTGCACTGAGCCTAGCAGCGACTGCTTAAGAAATCCTTCCTTAGGATTCACCTAGAAGTGCCTATAAAGACAATTTCTGGTGAAATTGTGCAGTTACAGACAGTTTTCAGGCCCGTATTGGCGTTTTCGAACAGGTTTCTTAACTGACTTTAGGTGCAAAAGTGGAACATTTGTTGTAAGTATCTGTACTAGCGCGGTGGACCCCTTTAAGACAATTAAAAAAAGTTTGGTCTTCAAAAATCTTTTTAACAACAGTGGTTACTGAACTGAACGTACAATACACGTAGCAAAAAACTGTTTCAGCAAAAGTTTTAAACAGAAATGTATTTAATTGATATAATTCTGAACGGCAGAACTAGTTACAGTACTAGTTGCATGCAAATAAAGCAAGTACCGTGCGGGTGCTGAACGCCCCGAACAGAGGTTTGCGCTCGTACTTGAGCACGGCGGCTATGCAGCGAAGAGTATAAGCCACTGCCTGCCAGCTTATGATCGAAACGCGCTCCGACGACGGCTCCGGACTGACTCCGATTCCGTGCTGCAAACAACTAACTGATCTGCTTCATACAGTACTATACCTACGTATTTATCAGATCACCGGTACCGCTTCAATTCGATTAGGCCCACATAATCATACAGAGTACAGACACCACGTCGAGAAACTAGCGACTTTTGTTTTATGATTCATTTTCTACACAAAACGTTGGAGTCTCGGTATTAGGGCCGATTTTTATACTTCTGCCACCCAGGTGGCACTGGTATTTTTCAAATCGCTGGCAACAGCGCAAATTAGACTTGGGAAGACTGGGAAAGTGCCACCGGTTGGTAGTAATCGGGTAGCACTTTGCCAGTCCACCGAAGTCTAAACTGTATAGTTGGCATTGATTTAGAAATAGGGGTGGGACCGGTATAAAAATACCGTATAGCATTTTCGATACTGTATAGTATGTACCAATAAGCGATAAACTCTTTGTCAAGTTCAAATATGCAGAAAGCGTGAAGACTGTTGTAAATTGTAAATTCTGTGTTAATGACATAAAATTCAGCACTACAGTAGTTTTCTTACGCCTTTACGGTCAAAAACGCTAAAAATAAACGTATAAGAACAGTCTAGATATTGTTTTATGAAGAGGTCTTTCAATTCTCCGTTTAAAAGGTTAGACACACAGAAACTTATGCATACAGTACCTCTGACGTGGTTGGAACCAGATAGGACAGAACAAGAATTTGGAAACAAACAAACCGTGTAGACTTGTCTGGAAAAGGTGCGCACCATATCCCAGTTGGTGAAAAAGCTCGGCACGCTGAAAAGCAGAAACAACCTAGCAACCAATCAACGCATCTGTTACAGTAAAACCCCGTCTACAGTAAAACTAGCGGGCTGTGCTTATATAAGTGGCGAAAATAAGGTACTAGTTTTCCAAGCCTTACCATTTCTTAAAGTTTCTGAGTTAAACAGAGAATCTGGGATCTTCCCCAACGGCAAGGCACCTAGCTCCAGACCAAACATGTACTAGGGGGGTTTGGGGGGTTACCCCCCTGCTGGAAAGGCCAACCCCCCTCACCCCCGAGACAGGTTAAGGGACCCCTCCCCCCGACCAAAAAATACAAGTGGTGGTAGTGGCTCCAGTATTAACAAACTGGGTCAGAAATCACTAATTTTTAGCCTAAAATTCACTTGAAAAGCCTTTGGAAACGGAATTTGGCGTTTCCACTGCTGATATTTAAGAAAAATCGGTGTTTTTGGAATCTCTTTTTGTCATTTTTTGCTTGTTTTTAGCTTTAAAACGCTATTTGGCAGCTTAAAATAGCGATTTTTAGCGTCCTTACTGAAAAAAACGTGCTAAAAACGCATTTCTAGGCGTTTTGGAGCTTTTTGAAATTTGGGACCCCCCACCAGGGCGAAACCCCCCCTCGACCCCCCAACTGAGGAAACCCCCCTCTACCCCCCTCCCCCCAGGTCGGCCCGGAGCTGTTACATGTATGCTCCAGACCCCAAATTGAACATAAACAAAGAAAAAATAATAGCTAAACTGACTTTTCGTTAGCATAGATGAGGGGTTTCAGCAGTCTCGACACCAATCTAGACACCATAGAGTGTGGCAGAATCTGACGTAGCAGGTTTCTCGCTTCCACAGACAAATCGAACCCCGACGGCTCTTCTTCAACTGCCACAGCCAAGTCTGAAACTTTCACTCTGCCAGACTCCAGATCTCAGCCCGACATACAAGGTCCGCCAAAAAAAAAACAACCCAGCAGATTTTTCGCTGTAGCAACCGCAAATCTCAACCTATTTGAATGAATCCTTTTTAAATGAAAGATAAGTAAATCCTTAAAAGATTTCAATAAATTTTCATTAATTTACTCTGCTTAGTTCCTGAAATATTGGCTCTCAAAGTTAAAACACTGATTTTAGCAGTGAACAAGAGGGATTTTTTTATTATTCTGCACTTCGTAATAAAACGGATTCCTGCTACTGCTAAGGGCTATTGAAGGCTTTACTGGTGACACAGAAACTCGGTTTATTTCAACACTAAAGTATCATTAGCCCCAGCAGTAGGAATCTGCTTTATTATGAAATGCAACCGAATCGCTCTTGTTCTTTGCCAAAATCTGTTTCGACTTAGAAGGCAAATATCTCAAGAACTAAACTGTGAATCTCAATAAAAATTACACCACATTTGAAGAATTTATCATTGTTTCATTCAAAAAAGGATTCATTCAAATCGGTTGAGATTCACGGCTGCTACAGTAAACAGTCTGCTGGGCTGTTTTCTGTACACTGTATCCGCTCTACTAGTGACCAAAAGAGTTACCTTCCTCGGATTCGGACTGTGTGTCGTCCAGGTCGTCGGAGTCGGTGGTTCTCCAGTCTACGCCCTCAGTCGGCACAGAGTTAGACATCTGCTGCTGCGGACTGTGCGCATTGTTGCCGGTGGCCAGTCCCGAGTCGCTGGTCGACGAAAACGATCGCTTTCTGGCGCCGCCGGCAGTCGCCGGTCCCGACCGGTGTTTCCGTCGACCGCCGCCAGTCGAACTAGGCGACGCCGCCGCTACGTCGCGATCGATCAGGACGCGCACCGACACCAAGGCACGATCGAAGTCCGACCGGTCGCTGATGTCGTCGTCCAACAGTTCTATTCTATAAACCTTTCAGTTGCCTTACTCCAGTCAACGCCAAAGGGTATGCTTCAGATAGGTTTTTAAATCGGCACCCACCAAACTAACCTGATTCAATCTAGAGCTGTATCAGGGTTCGTGCGGCTTTTGCATAGCAAAATTCCCTGACCTTTCCCTGACTTTTCCATGACCAATGTCAAAATTCCCTGTCTAATCAGGGTGACGAAACTGCAACCAATCTGAGAAAATTTTAAAAAATTGGCTTTGTAAAACGCATTTAATTGGTATTCAGATGGTAAATTTCCGGTTTAAGTAGTAGTATAATAGTCAGAAGACCGATCTTCAAAAGGATGTTGTGAAAAGTTCTGACAGGATCATTTGGGGGCGAGATGTTTCTGCTGCTATCAAATTTTTCCCTGACCAGACACCAAATTCCCTGACTTTTCCCTGATTCCCTGACTTTTTCTTAAATTCCCTGACTTTTCCATGACTCCCTGACTTTCCAGGTCCCGCACGAACCCTGTGTATGTATGGTTATGGTAAAAATACCTGTTTCTTCTACTTTAGATATGAGTGGAAAGAAAGCTAATTGGCAAACCGGACATAAGGTCATTATGTAGTACAGGCCTGAAACTTGCAGGAATGATTGGTGTTGCTATTGGGCATAACACACTAAGCGGGCAGCGCTGTAGCTCAAAGGGCACTAAAATTGGGGAATTTCAAAAACAGGACTAAATATGACCGGACTAAACAGGACTAAACATGGACTAATATACTTCGTAAAACCGGAAAAATGACGATTCTAAAGATTTTCGATTTTCAAAAACCGCTGCAGGGATGGTTTCTATGGTGTGGAACAGAGTTTAAATATCAGGTTCATTTAGTTGTAGAACTTCCTGCTACAATCTGTGTTGATTAACAACAGATTCAGTGCTTTGATTCTAGGTGTGGATTTTTTAACTATGGGATTTTCACTCATGTTTTTGAAATTCCCCAATTTTAGTGTCCTTTGAGCTACAGGGCTGCCCGCTTAGTATGTTATGCCCAATGGCAACACAAATCATTCCTGCAAGTTTCAGGCCTGTACTCCTTGTATTACCGAAAAAAGAATTTGCGTGGACCACTCTCATTCCTAGTTTTCGGGTCGTTTTTGGCACTAAACTTGCAGAATATTTAGCCAACCATGTTGTTAATTTGTGCTGAAAATTTGAGCCAAATCGGTAAAGAAGTGACTGAGAACGAAACGTTTGAGTGAAGGCCGAAATAGCGATGGGACATTTTTTATCTATACTGTATTATGCTGAAATTTGGAAGATCACCCACAATTCGGGGATCCGATCCGATCCGATTTGCGGGGGGCCTTACGGCCTACGATTAGACTCGAGGTCCATTTCGCTACCCCCGCGATTCGTCATCTGGGACGTTGCCCTTCTTTTACTGCCAGTCACTCCAGCCATGCCGGGTGCCGGTCACCAGGAGGGCGGCCGGCGTGTCGATGCCATGATGCTGACAGCTCCGGACCGCCGCCGGTGCCCCATATGCCAGAGGGCTCCCAGCATAGTTGGTTTCTCAGACAGCTTCTGACATCGTAGATCTTCTCCTCCAACGCGGCATGCTTTGTGGAGCGGTTTCGGTGCAACGGCAGATCCAGTCGGTTCCCATTTTACCTACTAGCTGTCACCAGCTTTCGGTGGCATGGGTGCAGCGTTGCGCCGACGACCAACTCTTTGCGGCAAGAAACTTGCCAAGATTAGCGCAAATTATAGCAAAAAGAAATCGTCCATTCCTTTGGAATGGTCTCCCTGAAGTATCAGAAGTAGTAGCAGTATTACCGTTTGAAATATCCGGGCATTGTGTTCATCATATTGATGGAGGGGAGCAGAGGCATGGCCGAGTTAGACAATCGCTTGCAGAGAGGACACAGATACTCTCCTCTGTCCACGTCCAGCGTCCGATGCGTAAAGAACAACTGCTGTCTTGAGCGCCTGCGCTCGCGGTCCAACAGATTCTCGAAAAACCTAGACACACTCAGACTCAGAATAAACTAGAAGTGTCAAAGAAAAGCAACTAACTGTTGCCAGCAGTTCCAGTGCATTGTGTGCGCGCACGTACTCACGTGCACTCCCATACCCAGATGACTGGCCATAAAGGTTGGATCGAACGACTCCGTCAATGGTTCCACATCTCCTTTTCGTTTTGAGAACAACATCGACCTACAGCGCACACCGTCTCTCAAAGGCATACATGTACTAGGGGTTTGGGGTTACCGCCTAACCGGAAAGACCAACCCACCCTCACCCACCCGAGACAGGTTAAGGGACCCCTAGACCCAAAATACAAGTACTAGTAGTGGCTCCAGTACTAACAAACTGGCTAAGAAATCACTAATTTTTAGCCTAAAATTCGCTTGAGAAGCCTCTGAAAACCGAATTTGGCGTTTCCACTGCCGATATTTAAGAGAAATCGGTGTTTTTGGAAGCCCTTTTTGTCATTTTTTTGCTTGTTTTTAGCTCTAAAACGCTATTTGGCAGCTTAAAATAGCGATTTTTAGCGTCCTTACTGTAAAAAACGTTTCCATGCGTTTTGGAGCTTTTTGAAATTTTGGACCCCCTGAGCGAAATCCCCTCTACCTCCACCTGAGGGAAAACCCCTATACCCAAAGGTCGGCCCGGAGCAGTTACATGTATGCTGAAAGAAATAATAATAATAATAACAATTAGTGTGTCTGACTTCTGAATAAAGGCGGCGCAGACCATCGGCCGGCCGCTGAAGTTGACTTCGTCCGTTTCCTGACACAGAACGCAGGTTACTTTGCGAGCACAGCTCGGCTTGGTCTGACTGCGATTCTCTCCTAGCGCCACCGGAAATCCGCTGTCGTCTTGGAGCGCACTGAAAGAAGAATCTATTTGAAGGAGAAATAATTCTGCCGGGCCCAACCAGAGGCCATCGTCCTCGTGTTGATTCTCTTCTTTAGCTAACTCCTCGTCCAATAAGGCTTTGTGCTGCTGAAAAAAGATAAGTCACAATAACAAGCGGCCTATTTACACTAGATAAAAAGGTTGTAGACAGTTGGTTTGCATGAAATGGCAAGCTTACAGTCATGAACTTCTTTTGCAGTCGGTTCATCTGTTCCATGGCCTTCAGTCTGTTCTCTTTGGCGATCTTCTGTCGCTTCTTTCTCTCCTCCGCCTCCGCCTCCTCGTCTTTCTCCGGCTTCGGCGAAGGCGTCACCGGTGACTGCTCCGAGTCTCTGTGCAAACTCTCTGCCTCCTTGAACTTCTGAAACACTCCTCTCGCTCATCACAGACCGGTCGACCTGGCGGACAGTCAGTCAGTCAGTCAGTCAGGTCAGGTCAGGTCAGGTCAGGTCAGGTCAGGTCAGGTCAGGTCAGGTCAGGTCAGGTCAGGTCAGGTCAGGTCAGGTCAGGTCAGGTCAGGTCGAACGTAGACTAAGAACAAACCGCAATGGTCCAGAGCAGTAGGTCTGTGACGGTGGCGGCCTCAGGAGAAGATGCCAGTTGCTCCATCAACTGCAAAATGCCAGGTTCGTTCCTGGCCACGGCCCAAGCGTTGGCCACAGTAGTGAAGGAGAAGTGTTGGTGCTGACGGATCTGCTCGTGCAGAGCCATTCCGATCAGGTAGAGGGCCTAAAAGAACGCAACGCAATCAAACAGACTCCAGCCACTTCTAGGGCAGGCTGACCCTGTGCGTGAGTCCATCAGACGAGACCCGAGATCGTCTGCTGGTGCGCTGCAGAACCAATGTGAGCATTTGTATAACCGTGTCGCATCTGAGAATCTCTTGAATCGGTCGGAACCGGTCAGTGAACATGGGTGGAATGGGCGGGGGACAGGCGGCCAAATCCCGCGACGATCCTTTCCGGTCTTTCTGCTGCTGCTGTTCGGCCTACATAGTAAAGAATAAAAGTATATTGCAGACTAGTGTTCGGACGATATCAAAACTTGTCGATATTCGATATCGATATTTATAGTTATGCAAGAAAATGTGAAAATTTAAAAGAGCAATCTGCTCTCACTGCTTATCAGTCAGGCACGATGCAATCAGCGATCTGATATCAATTAAGTGTAGGAAATCGCAGAAAAATGTAGTGGCCCTTCTGAAGCCCTTCAATGAACCGGTTGACCTCTCAGGCCGATGCCCCACCCTCATTAGGCATACCTGAGCTCAGACAGAAAGAATAGCGTATTTTAAGTTATTTTAATGATAAGAGGCGTTGCAAAAAAAAATCGGGCAGGGGGCGGCGGATGGAATTTTTTGACCCCCCATTTTTATTCGCTGATCTGAACCACTAAAGTGTGGATATTACAAAACCCAGCCGGTTCGGCTGGGGGCCCACCCATTCCGGAGAAATCGGCGCCCAAAGTTGAAAAACCATGCTTTTTCGAGCCCGCCGATTTTTAACCGACTTCCATCTTTGACCGGGTGCCGTAAGCGCATTTTTAAAGTAATCCTCACCAAATCTGGAACATTTATAGAACCAATGACGCTCTTTCATTTGAACCTATCGACGTCGGAGTCGGATTGTAATTGCCGATTTGACAAGCAGTTTTTTCCAGAGATTAGGCCGAAAAACACGTCTTCAGAAATACATATGTTTCACATGCGTGGCATCGAGCTATCCGGCTACAAATTTAACACAAAATAGCCCATGAAATGTGCTTTCGAAAACTGGTTTCAATTTTTTTGGATCTCTTCTAGTTTGGAAGTTATGGCCCTTCAAACTTTAGTGTAACACACGGCCATTTTCCCCTTTTCAGCACGTTAGGTAATGGCATTTATGGAACTGGACTGTTTCGAAGGCATTACATTGTCGATAAAGCGTTGTATTAATATAATATAACATTATAAATTCAGTCCCGACACATGTGCAATTGTTATGGATGCTTTCTTTAATCATGTCTAGCTGCAGTTCTGGATGGTAGTGGTACTGTCTGTAAATCTCACCATATACCGGTACATCTCACATTACGACTATGACATAAACAGTGCTTTAGATATACATGTAGAACCAATAAGATATAAGGTAATAGAACTGAACAATAGCTCAAGAATGTCGCAAGATTTTGGTTACTACATGCGCTAGTTAAGCAACAGCTACAGTATTGCCGAGTTTCACTAATAGAGATATAGTCGTAGTTTCTAGAAATTACTCATTCTGAAAAGCCAGAATTGCGTAAAAAGTCATACCATTAGAGATTCTGAACATTGTGTATCACACAAAGGAGCATTAACCTATCATAGCAGCTAAGCTTATGCTGAATTTGTTTATCACATTTTTTGCTGAATGAGTAAATATAGCAGATGCAAATGGCAGTTCGACGATCCAGCGCAAGAATCCAAAACAGTTTGCATGGCTACTGTTGCAAAGCACAAGGAGATAAGGAGAAACATCTGAAATACCAATGATGGAAGACTAATTTGACAGATTTATGAGATGAGATTATTGAGCTGATCAGGCCAAATGAATAGCATTTGAAGCAGTAGCATGCTGTTTGCAATAGCTGCTATTATTATTCAAACAAATGTACTGTATGAAATGAACTGGTTCAGAATTACGTATACCATAGTCACTGAAATGAAACAACAACAGTTCATACATGGGCTGGAAAAATCCGGAGGGAGGTATGGAGACCTTGGGGGTCCCCCGAAAAAAGGCAAAAAAACGCCTATTTTGCCTTAAATAAGCGAAAATTTCCTCAGGGGGTGGGGGAGGTATGGTCAGCCGAGGGGGAGGGGTATACCCCCTTACCCCCCGGCCCATAACAGTTTAACTTTTCTGACAAAATGCCAGATACCTGCATTTTGTGAATGCCTATACCTAAACCTGATACCTGATTGTGTTTTCGAAATACCTGTACCTGTTCTATAATCAGGTACTTTCTCAACCAACACCTGACCACAGTAGCTAAATAATTCATGAGATTTAGGCCAGCACGGCAAGTTTTGACTGAATAAACTAGAAGTATGTAATAAAACTGTGCCAAAAATCGCTAAATTATAAGGCAAAACAACAGCAATCATATATGTACCGGCAAAATCCGTAGGGGGGGCTTGGAGGTCATCTCAGGAATCGGTCCCAAAAACTTCCAAAAATCACCTATTTTGCCTTTAAAAAGAAAAAAAATCGGTGAGGGGAAATGACCGACTGAGGGGGGAATGTATACCCGCCGCCTGGCCCATTTATGACAGCAATAATATATGTATGTATATTAGGCTAGGCGTTGGTTAACACTGCATTACTGTACATGCATATAAAAGAAGGGGTACCATGCTTTTTTGCTTAGGATGGTGTATCGGTGGTACAGGTGCCGAGAGTAACCAGTTCGTCAGCACTGTGTTTAGTGTGCTTCTAATACTGGGACCACACTGTGTAACGTCCCTAGCTCAGTTCCAGTGGCTGGTTATTAACTTACTATGTTTCATATCACGCGCCCAACCCCACAGTAGCCCAAGCCATTCCAATTAGTGGCAGTACCGAGCGGATGTACGCTGTCGTACGCTCATTGGCTGGATGCGGCTATCAGAGGCACTGTCAAGCCACGCCCCGCCGCTTCCGCTCGTCGTTGTTGTGTGCGTTGCGGCGACGACCCACCAACCGGCTGTGTGATACAGTGAATCTGTTTTCTTTGTGTCGCGCTATAGTTTTACTATTATAAAGTTTCTTTTATTCGTTCGTCGTGACTGGCTAAGCTGGTAAGCAGCCCGATTATCGGTTCTCTTAAGTGTTTATCGTTCTTAAGGTCCGTAAATAGCGTCTTTTGGCGCCGTGTCTTCTCTGTTCTAGCTATTTCCAGCACGTCCAGACTGCTGCCAGAACACCGAGTGGAACCACAACTCGACAATTGGAGGTTCGTGCACCGAGATATGGCGCGATCGAAAAAGGTGAAAGATAAGGAGCGAAGGATGGTTCAAAGTTTGTCGTCCACTGACCAAGAGAGCGCCGAGGGCACTGGACAGGCTACCATTGAGCACCGACGGTTGTCGTGTAGTGAGGAACCGAGAAGAGGACAATCCAACGCCCCGCTAGAGAGCCGCGCGTTCGATGTGTCGCCCGATGTACCACTAACGAAACACGCTGCGTCAATTGGAGACCTCTCAACTGACTCACAGCTTGCGGTCAATGACGACACCTCAAGTGAATCCATTGCTTCTTCAGTGCTTAGCGATAGCAGACAGAGGTTAGACGAAAGAAGTTTCGGGTTAGTCAGTTCATACACGCGAACAAAGGAACACACACGCACACAGTGGAAAGAAAAGCAAACAGAATTCACTGCAGCCCAGAGAGTAGCCGGAAAAGAGGAAGACCTGTCTAGCCGTTTGGCGGAAGACATGGCAAGGAGAGAAGAAAAGTGGGAATTGGATCGAATGGAGGAACAGCTAAATGAACAATTCTTTCATCTTCGTCTTCAGTTGGAGGGACAGATGAACCGACTTGGTCGACTGATAGACCAGTTCAACGGAGGAGAATTTGATCAGGCCGAGGGCGCTAGCAATTTGATTGCTATGCGAGTACGGGAATTAAAAGAAATTGTGTCGCAAGCAGAAGAATCAAAAGAAATTCTACAAGAGATACAAGGGATGGAAAATTGGCCTAATCAACTGAACATGAAGATGAACGAATTGTTTAGTAAGTTGCCCATGTACGTAGCTAATTTAGTTACAGAGCAACAACAAAAAGAAGTTGACTTTGGGCCGACGTCGGATCCAAAACACGATGTTGGACCCGTAGCTTTGACGGACAGTGAAGAGGCGTTTGTCTCAGACGTTGCATTTTCGGAAGGGTTTTCGGAGGAGGAGTCGTCTGAAACCGAAGAATCGCCTCCAGTCAGACATCAGTCCTGTCGAAAGGAGGGTAACTTGACAGATTGTTTAAGTAGAAAAGAGCCTGAAAATCGAACCCGTTATCGGAGTGGCTCTAGAGAACACAAACGACACACTACTCACAAAACATCTACACACAATTACATGCGAGACCAGTCAGCGCTGACACTAAATGGTACCAGTGTGCGCTATGATGGACACGCTAAAATGGCGCCGTTGCAGGAAGCTAAAGGCAGAACACAAAAGTCTCACGCCGCAGTTGCTGCTAGCGTAGGGTTTGAGACTGATAAACAGGCGGCTCGCAATTCCAATAATTATGATTCACAATCGAAGGATGATTGGTCTCGTGATTTGGGCACCGATTACTTAATTGGTGGAGCGCCTGTGCAAGCGGAAAAGTGTCGAGAGAGAGAATTGCCTCAAGAAATAGAAGACCAAAGGGATGAAGCCGATTTTTATACCAGACGTGGTCGTGATTCATACATGCCGTATGAAACACAGCAACAATTAAAACCACAGTCGTGGAAGGAGTCTATCAGTCTGCCCTGGTTCAATCCAAAGTCGGATCACATTCACGTTTTTCTGGATCGCTTGGACCGATTCTTTCGAGTTCATTTCGTACCAGAGGAGTTCAAGTGTGACCTGTTAGAAGAAGCTATGGGAGAATTAGCTTCGATGGTTCGTCTGGCACCTGATTCTTGTCAACAAAATTATCAGGCGATGTGTCAGTATCTGATTTCGGATTTGGGACCACAGCAGTCAGAGCACAGTCAGAAGATTCAGTTGTGTTCAATGAAACAGGGAGATTTAAGCGTGGCTGAGTTCTGTGATGCTTTGCAACACAGAGCCGAAGCTATTTGGACCACAAAAGATGACTGGACGGCGCGAGAAGAGCTTATGTCGATTGCTTTAGCAGCAGGTGTTCACGAACATCTTCAGTTCGAATTGGAAAGATCGATGATAAGGTCCCTAACGTTGTCTAAACCCACATTTCGGCAGATGCGTCAATTGCTGATAAAAATTGAGCAGTTGTATCAGAAGATGGAAGACCAGCAAACGAAAGAAACCGAATTTGAAACTGAGTCAGAACCTGAATTTGAAGAGTGGCCAGAATCGGAAGAACAGCCGTGGGTAGCTTGCGCTCAACCACAGTTGGGCAAAGCTAATCTTTCCGCTAACAGAGCTCTAGTCATGGATGTCACCGTCGTAAGTGCAAATTCTTCAAAGTGGATGAATAATGAAGGCACACGGGAATTGGTGCGACCTCCACTTCACACAAACGTCAACATTGAAGGAAGACCAGTACAAGCAAAATTGGACAGTGGTTCCATGATCAACATCTGCAACACACAAGGCTTAAATTTGGCATTTGAGCAGATGGCTTCTCATGAACAACCTGTAGACGTGTATTCTGCAAGCGAACCATTAACAACCATCGACTTTACTGGCAGAATGAAACAGTTGGCTTTCTACGTGCCTATTCAGCTGGAATACGAAGGGAAGTTCCTCACCGCTGATTTCTGGTACGATGAAGATTGCCCGGACCCACTCATACTTGGAATGCCTGTATTACAAGCCATGCCCGAACTGATTCTCAGTTTGGTTGCTGACCTCTCATCACCTGACAATGATGACAACAAACAGAAGCGATTCATGGAAAGTTCGTCACAGACCTTGTACAGCATGTCAACACCAAAGGAGGAAAGTAACAACAGTGCTGAGAGCTTGGTGCAACAACCCTTGTTGTGCCATAGCGTTGGTGACATTGGTCGAGGAAACAAGATGGAAGAAGAGGGTTGTATCACGCCATTACAACCGTCTGGAAACGAACAAGAAGTGAAGAGACATCACTCCGTTGTATCTGATTTGCCGAGGGTTTGTACAGCTAAACAGTTGTGCAATCACCCGCAACAACAACTTGCCCCAGTTTTGCCTAAAGCGCAATTGGAAAATCGTTCAAAGCGTCTGGTAGAACAGCCGTCCAACAAGGGGGCGAGGAGAGCCAAAAGATTCAAATGTCAGAAGAAGTTCACCATCGATGATGATGTTTGGAAATTGGCTGTCAAATATCAAAAAGAAGATCCATACTGTGCAGCGATGATCAAGTTCAAACTGGAAGAAGTGAGACCTGAAGAAAAGAAGTTGGCTACATGGGTGACACAGGAGTCTAAAAATTTCGTTCTGATCGAGGAACTCCTGTGGTTGATCCCTCGAAGCCGGAAGAACACCAAAAATGGTTCCCAACTTCTGCGACTCTACATTCCTGATCAGTTGCGACCACGACTACTGTATGACAACCATGGAACACCATCTGATCATTTCGGTGTGCAGAAAACGTTGCGCATGTTGAGACGTCACTATTTCTGGCCCAATATGCGAAAAGACGTGTGCAACCAGATTAGAAAATGTCCGCAGTGTAAAGCTCAGAAGAAACAAAAAGTGCACTGCCAGTCTGATGTCAAGTTTGCATCTTGTCCCTGGTTAAAAATGAAAAATGCCGTGGGCAGCCAGGATAGATTGTGTGCAAACATGGACGGAAAAAGAAAAGATGGAACCAAAAGAGACAACTACATGGAACAAGATCAAGGACACAAGAAGAAAAGTGATGGGGAAGAAGACGACAACTTCTTCTACAGGAGCGCCGTCAACCCCGTTCACTACAGACCCTAGCCGAATTATGCCCTTTTGTACATATCTGTATTTATACTTATATAATTAACCTTCTTGTTTATTAATAGTATTTCTTTATTGTATTATTTGCTATAATGTTCGGTCCACATACATAATTCTGTTGTGTGACTAAGTATTGTGCGAATTCTGCTCAATATTATTGTGTTTTATTATATTATTGTCTATTTGTATGAATTGTGCTGCTTATTGTTATCCCTCCCGATCAATGGTGCTGTCAAGACAATGCCCGTCAGGCACAGATGCGGCCATTGGATGTTCATTGAAGGTTTTGCTCTGAAGTTCAACTGGAATTTGGAAATTTGGAAGTGCCTGGCAGTTGATCTCAAGTACATGTGAACATCGGTCAGAGATGGAGACTGATACAGAACCAAGCGATTAATCAGCTAATTTGAAGACAGCAAGAGTCCTGCAAGCAGTATGCTGGGTCAATAGAGAATCTGGTACAGCAGCAAAGACTGTCTCCTTACAGACTCTGCATGACCAGCAGACAAGCTCTTCAAACAGCTCAAGTTGTTGTTTGCAGTTGGCTGAGAGTTTCGTTTCTGGGTACTCTGGTACTCCATTAACGATCGTATGTTTTCATGGAATTGGTGGATCAGGCTTAGCCATTCAAATGTCAGGTTCCAGAAGAACAAACCAACAGGACCGTTTACTGAGAGTTGAGGAGCAAATGCCGTTTGCTTCTTGAATTACTCATCGATTCACCAGCTCATTTGATCAACTACACCTGGGAAACAACCGTGTTTTGTACCTATCGTGTATCAACAGCCGCAGCAACTGTCACAAATCGATGTAGAAAAGCGCCGCTTGACAGTCGCCAATGGCAGTCTTGGATTTGCTGAGAGCAGTGCAGTGTGTTTAAAACGCATTGTACTTATCATCTTTAACAACTTCTTCAACCTACTCTAAAATCAATTCAAGTTCTGTGGTAAGAAGAGGAGTACCAACTGATGAGGGAGCTACCGAAAGACTGCTAATTCCTCTTAAAAACCATGGTACCTCAAAACGGACGATCGATCGTTCAAAAAGAACTCAAGAGGAATAGTGAACTTACGGTCAGCAAGGACAGTTTGGATCAGTTCTACCCAGAATTGAGCTACAGCTTGCCACAATCTTGATGGAGGTTCCTGAACCGAAACAACACCCACCGCTACCATTACATCTTACAATCATCATGCAGTGTGCAGCGCCGGTGCATTTATGTACCGTGTGCTCAGTCCTTCATACAAGTCAAGAGAGACAGCCACTGTTCACTTCGCTAAGCTACACGCGCTTGCCGAGGACGTCAAGCCAACAAGGGGGCTCTGTAACGTCCCTAGCTCAGTTCCAGTGGCTGGTTATTAACTTACTATGTTTCATATCACGCGCCCAACCCCACAGTAGCCCAAGCCATTCCAATTAGTGGCAGTACCGAGCGGATGTACGCTGTCGTACGCTCATTGGCTGGATGCGGCTATCAGAGGCACTGTCAAGCCACGCCCCGCCGCTTCCGCTCGTCGTTGTTGTGTGCGTTGCGGCGACGACCCACCAACCGGCTGTGTGATACAGTGAATCTGTTTTCTTTGTGTCGCGCTATAGTTTTACTATTATAAAGTTTCTTTTATTCGTTCGTCGTGACTGGCTAAGCTGGTAAGCAGCCCGATTATCGGTTCTCTTAAGTGTTTATCGTTCTTAAGGTCCGTAAATAGCGTCTTTTGGCGCCGTGTCTTCTCTGTTCTAGCTATTTCCAGCACGTCCAGACTGCTGCCAGAACACCGAGTGGAACCACAACTCGACAACTGTCCTCCAAACCGTGCAGAACTGCATCATATGACTAGAACAAAGTGCTGCGTTTAAAAGAGTAAATGACAGCATCAGGACCCTACATCCAGGCAACCTATCAGATTTATAACAATAATCAATACCTTCGGCCATTTAGACGGTGTTGATGCAGACATTCCACTCAAATCAAAACAGCAACTAAGATAACGGTGGTTTTCCTTCACTCTACCAATAGCGTTTGCAGCGTGCATGTTTAAGAATTCACAAGCAAGTACAACCTCACCTTCACAACCATAATACTTTCAGGATGTGTCAGCAGTTAATTTACAAAGTCAGATTATATTATAACGCTTCAACAACGATTTTACAGCACTGCAGTGCTCAAATTGCCATTACCTAACGTGCTAAAAAGGGGAAAATGGTCGTGAATTTACAATGTTATATTATATTAATACAACGCTTTATCGACAATGTAATGCCTTCGAAACAGTCCAGTTCCATAAATGCCATTACCTAACGTGCTAAAAAGGGGAAAATGGCCGTGCGTGACACTAAAGTTTGAAGGGCCATAACCTGAAAACTAGAAGAGATCCAAAAAATTTGAAACCAGTTTTCGAAAGCATATTTCATGGGCTATTTTGTGTTAAATTTGTAGCCGGATAGCTCGATGCCACGCATGTGAAACATATGTATTTCTGAAGACGTGTTTTTCGGCTTAATCTCTGCAAAAAACTGCTTATCAAATCGGCAATTACAATCCGACTCCGATGTCGATAGGTGCAAATGAAAGAGCGTCATTGGTTCTATAAATGTTCCAGATTTGGTGAGGATTACTTTAAAAATGCGCTTACGGCGCCCGGTCAAAGATGGAAGTCGGTCAAAAATCGGCGGGCTCGAAAAAGCATGGTTTTTCAACTTTGGGCGCCGATTTCTCCGGAATGGGTGGGCCCCCAGCCGAACCGGCTGGGTTTTGTAATATCCACACTTTAGTGGTTCAGATCAGCGAATAAAAATGGGGGGTCAAAAAAATCCATCCGCCGCCCTCATAAGGCAACCTGCCCGATTTTTTTTTGCAACGCCTC